>QEPC01007439.1:1669439-1681720 GCA_003113815.1 Sphenodon punctatus | reverse complement strand
CCCCACACTCCCCCACCGCCTGCCCTCTGGGGAGACAGGCGGGTGCCGCAGCCAATGTGGCCACAGTGTCCAGCTGCTTTGACCACAGCCTGGAATCCTGCCAGGGATTCCGGGCCGTGATCACCGGCCAGACGTTACTTTTTATTGCTTCCCGCCTGGAATCACTTTGACCACGCTTTCTGAGCTCATCACGCTTTCTGAGCCGCCAAACAGACGTTCAGGGCGCTTTGGCCCCGCAGCGAAATTGACTGTTGTTCACTGTGGTTGACTGTGATCTCATAACATCTGAAAATACCCATGGTCTCCACTAAATTACTCCCATAAATACAAAAAGTCTAAAGATACCTAGTGCTGCAGATAACATTTGTTTATTAAACAAAAGATGTGAATCAAAAGTAAAAAGTCCATGAACTTGCAAGACGAGTTCCCAAAACTCAGTCTCCTTGCCAGCCTGTGGGAAAGCAGAACAAGGAAAAGCGGTTAGACTGCCCAGCTGTTGATTCAGACTTCATAATTAATTATGAATATATAATTAATTATGAATAAGTGCCATGCCTTGCTCTGCTTTCCCATAGCTAGGGGAGGGGAGAGATTCTCAAAAGCTCAGAGACAATTTGGGATTTTATTTTTAGTTTAATCTAATAAGAGGCCTTACCTATAATTCAGCGACATGCTTGTTTGCATTCCATCCCTGGGTAGGCTAATCAGCTGCAAAATGATCTGTGATATTTTTATAGCAAGGACACCCACATAAAAATTGGATGGAAAAAACCCAAACACGAATGCCACAATCCACAAACAGCTTACTCCAGAGTAGTCCCATTGAAACTCACAGGGCCTGGTGTAAGTGGTTTGCAGTTGGCAGCCTGTTTACTTCTGGTGAGATCTGTCCTAAGCACATTGCAGAGAGATGAAGCAGGTAAGACAATATATTTTATTGTAGCAATTCTCAACTTTTTTAGTGGGCAAAACCCACCAATCTTTTTTTTAAAACCTAAGACCCACTTCAGTAAATCCAGAACTCACCTGGGCTCGATACACAAGGAATTTGAAAGGTGGGAACAGAGAGAATGTGTGTTCAGGGACAGAGTTCCAGGTACAGGAGGTAGCCTGCATGTAATTCTAGTGGGGGAGGATGTCCCCCACAAATTTCCTTTCCCCATAGGTCCAGGTTCATTAGGGCGGGGCTTAGGTGGTTCAAGGGGAATCCAGAATTCCCCATAAATTTTAGCCAAATGTTCCACCACTGGCATCATGGAAGAAGGGACAAAGACAGTTTAAGGAACAAGAGATTCTGGGTAAGGTGAGGATGGTGTCAGAGGAGTAGGAATGTAGTAGGAATGTAGCAGGAAATGAGGGCAGGAAGACAGGAGGGCACAAGGCCTGAAGAGACTTGAAGGGGAGTCTAAAAGGTTTGTGCTGGATGTGAACGGGAAGAGCAAACCAGTAGAGAAGGAAGAGGAGAGGTTAAACATGAATAAAGTGGCAGACAACCTTGGCAGCAGCGTTGAACAGAAATGAGAGCATCAAGATGAGAATGGGGAAGGCCAGTAAGAAGGAGGTTGCAGTAATACTCTTGTTTCTCCCAATGTTCCCCTCTCCCTTGTCTCTTAGATTGTAAGCCCCTTAGGGGTAGGGACCTGTCCGAGTCTCCATAACTACTGGCTGGTACAGTGCCAGGTACATTGCCTGTGCTATATAAATAATAAATAATAGTCAAGGCATGAGATGGCTAGAAAATGGGAAAGAGTGTGGGCAGCAGAAGAGTCAAAGTGGCAGGGCCATAGCAACCGACTGAGACTGTCTTCAGATGAGCATTCTAATGCCGACGTTATTTATAAAACCTGCATTATAGTCACATGATTTTAATCAGGCTTAAGTGTTCAGACACCCACGGTCATGCCGATATAAATCATTAAACAGGTATGGCTGTCTGGATGCTTATGCCAGTATAGGGGGTGCTAGGAGGACTCCGTCAATCCCGTGGTGAACTGAAGCTGAATTTCTGTTCGCCTCCTGCCTCTCCCATTATGGAGATGGGCATGGCTCCACCGCTCCCGTTGTAGAGGGAGATCCAAGGGTTCAGAGGTGAGGTGCCTGGGATCAACATCCTATTTACTTGCTTCTGGCTTTTTGTAAGTGGCTTGTGGGCGCCTCTGCCTGAAATACGGAAGCTGGAGCTGGCACAGATCTACTGAGTCCCTTCAGAAGGTGGGGAGGGCCGGTCCTGGTCTCCAAGCCCAGCCAGGAGAGGAGACCTTCAGGCAGTGGGGGCGCTGATCAGTCCACTCCTGAGACTCCAAAGTGGGGAAGGGAGAGGATGTCTTGCGGGGCTCCTGCCTTGCCAAAGCTCAGAGAGTGAGGAGGAGGCAGAGTCTGTGCAGTAGACAGCTGACCAGATGCAGCCCACTAAGTTTAAAAAACAGATAAAGGAATGAGAAAAAATATCTTTAATCAATCTATAATTAAAGGAAAAGAAATCAGGGAACAGTGTCCCTGCATCTCTGGTCTGCTTCTTGCCTGGATGCCTTTCCTGGTTGCTGTGTGGGCAGCTGTGAACCCCTCTCCTCACACTGTCCTTGCTGCCTGTCACTTGTTGTCATGGGGCCCTGGAGCAGATGGGTAGAGGGGACACAAACTCTACCTCCAAATCTCTATGTTCTCAGGGCTTAATATTGGTTTAGGCCTTCACAAAGACATTATTCTGACACTATTTCAATCAGATATAGATAAGACCTTTTAAATCCATGTTGAACTATGGGTAATTTCAGAAGTTACGCACTCCCAGGTCGCCACAGTAAATCCCCAACTGTGGAAAACTGCCTAACCCCCACCCTTGGTCCAGACCGGCCCCAAACAGACATGACGGGAGCAGTACCATGGCAAGGAAACAGGCAGCCAGGCCATGATCCTGGACAGCGCAACAGCCATTACACCAATCCCAGACCGTGGCAAGAACCCTCGGAAGCCACCGGAGTGGGGTTGGACACAGACATGGCTGACCAAGGACAAAGGAAGCCAAAAGCACTACAAGGCACCACCCATGCCAGGGAAACAGGAAGGGAGGGGGAGGGGGGAGGAGAACGGCAGAGCCGCACACACATACAACAGGGAGAAGGAAGCCACAGACAGAGCAGAACACAAACCACACACACACACACACACACACACACACACATACACACGCACACACCAGCAGGCACACGCACAGCCAAAAGGGACAGTAACCCAGGGGGAGGCTCGCAGGGGCACACAAGGGCATCACAACAATGGGACTGGAATGGACAGACATCCAGGAAGAGAAACGGGAACAGGGCAGCCACTCAGAGCGGGGAAATGGGGAACACCACACCGGGAGGCCCAACGGAGAGCACAAAGGAAAGGGGGGGGGGCAGAGATCAACAATGGGCAAGGATACAGGAGAGGGAAGGGGACAGAACAGAGTGGGATACGAGAGTAGGCACCCAAAACCCCAGGGACAGCATGGACAGCACTACCGGGCGCTGAACCGACAAGGGTTCCCATGCTGACAGAGCAGGGTCACAGGGTAAGAGCCACCAATCCAATGAAGTCACTGGAGAGGGTTGAGGCAGGTCCCAACAGCAAGACACCCTGTCCCAGAAGAACATGTGCGGCGACCAAGGGACCAAGTCTCGGACAGCTGATGCAGCAACCCCCCCCCCAAGGGGAAGCCAGGTTTCACAGGCAGGGGAACCCCAGACACAGACACAGAATGACATGGAGGCATCAAGGGGGCGGGGGTGGGGGCTGGTCACAGACACAGGCAGGGAGCCAGCGGAGCAAGGGCAGCAAAGGTCCACGGGGAGCCCCAGGACACGTGTCGGAGAGCACCCAACAGCAGAAGGGTTGGCGGGTCACGGAAACGAACCCCATGGTTACAGATGGTAAAGCGTAGCCACACAGACTGTCCCGGGGTGCAGGCAAACCAGCACAGCTGAGCAGAATGGAGGAAACAGATGGAGCCGGGACAGTAGCAGGTCCAGAATGGGAATGATGTAGCAGGTCACACAATGGAACGGCCAGGGAGGTGCAGGGAGTGCACGGTGGAGAGGACAGTCAAGACACAGATGACCCTGGGGGGACCTACAGCCAACTGCACGGGGTCATAAAGGGGGGTGGGACGGGGTGACCCAACAGATTAATGTAGTGCGGCCACTGCAACATGCCTCAGCGATAGCCCAACTGTGCCATGTGGTGGGCAACAAAATAGTAGGCCTCAAAAGGATCAGGACCGGTGAGTCCAACCTGAACATCGGCATGGGACCACACCTCAGACAGCACCAGCAGCTCGGGTCCTGTGGGATCAGACAAGGCATAGTCAACCGCAGGGGACCACGAAAGCTGTCCGAGCTCCAATAGGCAGTAATACAATGCCCCACGTGACCACTGGTAGCCACAGGCCCCAAGGATGCAGCAGAAGTAGGACACAGCCAGGGCAATACCACCCTCTGCTAGACAGGTCTGGAAGCCAGACAAGGCACATACAGAGAGAGCTGACACTGTCTCAGCAGCAGTCCATGACACCTGCAACACCCTCAACTCCAGAATGCGCCCATCCGGAAAGGGACAGAGGCCCAACTCATCTGCATGGATCCAGCACTCACAAGCGCTAGCCACATAACCAAAGCGGCGAAGGGTCTGATAAGCAAGGAAAGAGGGGTCCCACAAACCTCAGTAGGCAAAGGAGGCAACCAGGGGAGTTCCAAGGACATGCGATAAGGGTACAGGCAGCACAATGGGACAGCTAGGAAGCAAGGTTTGGGGAGCGGACACAGCACAGCTGCAGGAACAGAATCCCAGGGATGGCCTACGCACGAACAGCAGTGTTGAGCAGACAACATACATTCACCCACACAATGCATTCACTTAGCCACCTACATGCTCAAACCACACAGACACCCCGCACCCGAGCAACCAACACCACAATACCTGCTAGCGACAGGTAGCAGGGGGCCCAGGACATACAGGTGCAGCCCGCCGGTACAGTTGAGCGGCCCCGTGCCACCCAGACCACCCGTTGACGCAGAGCCCACTACCAATTGGCGATGCACCAAGGTGCAGGCCCCAATGGACAGCCGTTGGCGCATGGATGTGTTCCGGCCACAGGCCCCTCATAGTATGCCAGAACCCACAGCACAATGGCAGGAGTGACCCTCTGAACAGTGTGCCTAACCACAGCTGGTGGTCTAGGGGCACTTACCAGCACAGCTCCTCGCTGGTACCAGCCATGGATGCCAACCAGTGGGGTGCCCGTTCGCTCTTACTGGAGGTCATCGCTGAGTGGAACCGCCAGCACACAGAGCTCCTGCGGGTCACCACAGAGCTGCTCCAATTGTACGCAAGTGTCTGGGACTGCCTCGTCTGGTTCGCTGCAAGCAGCCTGCTTACCCACCACAGGTGTCGCCACATCCAGGCCATACACACGGTGCACAGGCTGTCCAGGGTTTACAGCAGGGCCATGCTGATTGCGTGCACCTGTCCAGCTGCCCTCAGGCACACAGCTCTTCACCACTACTGGAGGAAGGCAGCCCTCCTCAGTGCAGTCATGCTAGTGATGCCCACCCAAAGGCTCCTCTGGCCCATGCACAGGGCCCAGCAATGGTGGGAGAGGGCCCTGACATGATGGGACAATGCTGCTTGGAGGTTACACTTCAGGATTGATCGGTGTACCCTGTAGTGACTAGCAGAGCTCCTGCAGCCCTAGATGGAGCAACAGTACACCCCCATGCGGTCCCCTATACCTGTCATGCAGCAGGTGACCATAGCAGTCTGGGCCCTGGCCATCCCAGATTCCTGCCATTCCATGTCGCAACACTTCGGTGTGGGCCTGACCACCATCACCAGCATCATCCGTGACTTCTGTGAGGCTGTGGAGGCGGTCCTCCTTGACCGCATGATCCAGCTCATGGATCAGGGGGCTGTGATGGCTGGTTTCGAGGCGTCCGGGTTCCTGAACTGCCTGGGTGCTATAGATGGCACCCATGTCGGGATCCTCCATCCCCCACATGATGATGCCGCCGAGTACATCAACAGACATGGATACCATTCACTGCAGCTACAGTCCGTTGTTGATCACCGGGGCTGGTTCACTGATATCTTCACTGGCCACTCCGGTCGCAGTCATGATGCCCAGATCCTCGCCATCTCCCCACTCTTCGCAAGGATGTATAGGGAGGACTATGCTAAGATGCTGATGACCCGGATCGAGGAGGTGTTGATGCCCCCCATCATAATTGGGGACCCAGCCTATCCACTGCTCAGATGACTCATGAAGGTCCATACAGTGGCCAAGAACCAAATGGAGTCCTTGTACAACACCCGGCTGTGTACATTGAGGACCGTGGTCGAGAGGGCCTTCGGTGCCCTGAAGCAGCGATGGAGGTGCCTTGCCGGGAGCCTGGACTACTCGGTGGAGA
This sequence comes from Sphenodon punctatus, assembly GCA_003113815.1. Lineage (NCBI taxonomy): Eukaryota > Metazoa > Chordata > Lepidosauria > Sphenodontia > Sphenodontidae > Sphenodon > Sphenodon punctatus. The sequence goes on along the minus strand of QEPC01007439.1, from coordinate 1,675,283 downwards.
CCTCCGTGCTCGTCATTGGTGCCTGCTGTGTGTTGCACAATATCTGAGAGACCAATGGGGCAGCTCTGGGGTATCCTGGTCTGGTTCCGCTGTATGTGAACAAGGTGAATCCCAGGGAGTACAGTTATGCTAAGAGGATCAGAGCAGCACTTACTAGGCACATATCATGGGTGCCCCTGCCCTGAGGTTACCAGGGTGCCACAGAGGAGTGTGGCCTGTGGATCTCCAGTAGTCCCTGGTACCAGCGAGCTGTAGCCCCATACCATGTCCCATGGGTGTTCGCTCCCCTTCTGGTCCCACGAGGTGTATGCCCCATTGCCCCAGACTCCGTAGTACGGTACCCCTGCCATAGGCATGCCCACCAGGCCCATAGCTACACGCAGGGTCACCACACAACGTACTGATGAATGACAGACATGATGGTTATACTGCATAACGGTGCATTATTGTATGTACAGCGCCCTCCATGCCCTACTTCCCCCTCCCCTTACCCCCAACACATCCTGCTTCCTGGGCTGACATCTCTGTCACCTGGCAGGCATCTCTATGGCCAGTGAACCACCCTTGCTCACACTGACATCCCCCTCCATCAATTCCTGGCTCGGGCCCTGGTCCTGACTGCCCTCTGCAGCTGGTGTTGGGGGCAGGACTGGGGCTGGTGATGCCTGCTGCTGCCACCACATCCCCTCTGAAATGGGAAGTTGCATTCATGGCCCCGTGGTCGGGGATGCAGCTGGTGCTGTGGGATGGGTGCTGGAGGTGGGATGGGCACTGGCGGTGGGATGGGTGGTGGGTGCGGGGCTGCAACCGGTATGATGCCCAGGGGTGCAGCTGCCATTATGTACGCGCTCATGGTTCCCGCATGGAGCAGCAGAGAGGTGTCGATCTAAAGTGATCAATCCAGTTTCCTGGAGTGCTCGGCGCCCACGTGGTCGATGGTAGCTGTCAGCCGCTCAAATGACTCCATTTGTCAGGTGTAGTCCCATCTCTCCAGCCTCCTCTCCTTCCTCATCTCGGCTACCAGGTGCCTGTCCCATCCCTCCACCTATTGCATGGCTTGGTCAGTTGTCGCCTCCATCCTGTCTATGGATAGAATCATCGCCACCCCCGGCTCTGTGCTCATATGCAGGATCTCCTCTGAGAGGTCCTCCCACCACCGGCGTACGCATGCCCTGTGTTTGCACATCTGCTGGGTTGGTGGCACGGGTCCCTCTCATGCCCAGCCTGGTTGCACGGGCTGTGGGATAGAGGTTAGGTATGTTCAGTTGGGCATCCATTAGCTGCATGTGTACCTCCCCTGATCGGTGCTGGGGGGGGGACTGGGATCCCTGCCTGTCCATCCCCCCTTCCCTTTGGTGGTCAGGTCCCCTCCCCTCCCTCCATGTAATTGTTCCCTGTAACCCCACCCATGTTCCCTCGTGGGTACCCTCAGTTCCCCTTCCGGCAGCTGTGCCTTCCTTTCCCCTGAGGTCTCTGGGGGTCGTGTGTGCATGTTCATCTGCTCCCCCATGTGCCACTGCCCTCTGTTGACCAGTTGGTCTGCCCCCCTGCCCGCTCACCTTGCTGCTCCCGCTGCTCCTCCTCAGCCTCGCCCTCCTGTGGCTGTGGTACTGCTCCTGTGTGGGAATGGGCATGGTGCTGTTACATCGGGGTGCGTGTGTCCCATCCCCTGTGTCCCTCCCACACCCCTTTCACCTCCAGGCACCCAGTGGGCCCCGTCCTTTTCACCTACCTTCCTCCATGCGTTCCACCATTCCCGGTGCACCTTCCCACTCCGCTACCTCCACGCCTGCGGTAAGGGAGAGTGGTGGTGGGTTAGTTCAGTTCCCTGTCTGTTGGTCCCCCCCTCCTCCCACGGCTGTGTCCGTGATGTCCCCTGTGCCTCCCACACCCTATGCCTACCTTTGATGTCTGTCTCCAAGTCCTCTGTGGCTACCTGCTCTATGGGGCTCTGCTCTGAGTACTCCCCTCGTGTCCACTGGCTCAGGGTCACCAGTGTGTCATCATTGGAGGCCCCCAACCCAGACATGGGTTGTGGACTCCCTGTACCTGTCCGTGACGGGGGCCTGCTGCTCCCAGAGGTCCCGGGCTGTTCATCTTGGGGTGGAGGGCAGCGGTGTGTACAGGTTCTGCCATGGTGATGGTGGTATCTCCTCCCTTGTCCAGCCCTGCACCATGGCACTTCCTATCAGCATGGGGGCCATGATGGAGCCCTTCATATGCAGGCAGGATCCTGTCAAGGGCATCGTAATAGGGTGTGGTCCTAGCTGCGTGTCCGGACCTCTGGTTGTTGTCCTTAATGTTCTTCTAGCCCCTCTTTAGCTCCTTGGCCTTGGACCTGCATTGCGTTGCATACCTGTGGAATCCTGCCTCTTCCATCTCCCAAACTATCTGGTCAAACACGTGCTCGTTGCACTTGTTGACCGCAAGTTCTATCTGGTTTTCAAGGGACCCCTAGATTTTTATGACTGTCCCCCTCTCTAGTACCTCCATTTCCCTGCTGGTCCCTCTGGCTCCGGCTCTGGTGCCGCCTCCTCCACCTCCTCCACCTCCTCCCTGCTGGTGTTCTGTGGGGGTTCCGGGTCTCGGGCTCTTTTACTGGTCTGATGGGTGGACGTTGGGCGCTGTGCATTATCCGTTCCGGACCCCACCTCCCACCGTCCCTCTGTGGCTGTCCACTGCCCTTGCACCACCACCACCACCCCGGATGTCCCCTCACCCATTGTGGTATTCTTACCCATTTGTGGGGGGTCTCCGTCCCCTGTTCGGTGTCCCCCTGTGGGTCCTGCAGGTGCTGCTGCTGCTCTTCCTCATGCTCCATTGCCATCTCATCTCTTCCTGTTCTCCATTGTCTCGCTTCCTCATTCCCCTGTTGCTGTGTGCCCTTTAAATATCCCTCCTTGTTCCGTTTGTTGGTCGTTGCCTGGCAGCGATGCTGTGTGCATTTGCCACGGCTGGGAATTGTTCTGTTTTATCCCGCCTGGCGGTTTCCATTCAGATATTACTTTTGGCCGCTTCACAGTGGGAATTGCATTGACCATGGTTCTGAACCTGGTCCCGTCCTGAGCTCAAGAACCATGGTTGGCTTTGGCCCCTACTGGTAATTGACTGGGGTGAACAGTCCTCCTACTCCTCCTCCTAGCTGGTCTTCCCCACTCTCACCTTGCTTCCCTCATCTTTGTTCAAAACTCTGCTGCCAGGATCATCCACCTAGCCCATCACTTTGACCATGTGCAGCTTCTCCTCTCCTCTCCTCTCTCCAATGGCTCCCCCTTCCTGAGCGTATTCTGCACAAACTCCTCGTCTTCACCTACAAAGCCCTTCACAACCTCGCTCCCCTCTACCTCTCTGCCCTGATCTCCCTCCGAACCCCTGTTTGAGCACTCAACTCCTCTTCCATCCCCTCCCTCACCCTCCCACACCTCCCCTGCTCCCCCAACCACCTTCGTCCCTTCTCCCTCATTGCCCCGCATGCCTGGAACTCCCTCCCTGCCCACATCTGCCTTGCCTCCCCCCTTCGACCTTCAAGTCCCTCCTCAAAACCCACCTCTTCCGCTCCACCTTTCCTAACTCCTGCTAATCATCCCCACCCAAGATTATCCCCCACCCGTTATCTGCAAACTCCCAATGTACTGTAACCAAGCCAAGAATGTGTACCTGAGTTCTCACATCCTCATGAATGTTGCATCCCTTGTCTCTCCCTCTGTTCCCCCTTCCCTGTCTCCCCTCCACCTGTCTTTAGATTGTAAGCTCTCGGGCAGGGACCGTGTCTATCTTATTCTCTGTAAAGCGCCAGGTACATTGCTTGCTCTATATAAAAGCTAATAATAATAATAATAATAATAATGCCAAAACTCTTGTCAAATAAACAGGATAAGACCGGGCTTCCATAACCTGACTCAAGCTCATACAATGTGCTGCTTGGAAAGCTGCAGATCTAGGAGGGGATAAGTCAAATTATCTGTCCAGTTACTTATACCACATGCTGGCTGGCTGCATGGTGGTGAATGCAGGGTAAGGAGCCAAAACACCTAGGAAATGGTTCTTAAACACCAATATGTGTTTAGTTACCAGAGTGGAAGGATGAGGTCGCAACACATCCTCCTTAAGGCACCCTGAAACTCTGCCCTCCCAAAGGGAGTCATTGAGCACCCCAGCCAGCAACAGCCCCAATGTCTTCCAGTTGGCCTTGACCAACCAGGACGGGCATAGATCTAGTTCACAAGATGTGGCTCTAACCACTCCAAGGACCTCCTCTGCATCAGCGGATGACACCCACTGAAATTGATCCCGCAAAACTAGACAAGACAGGACATCCATAACCTTTCCTATCACAATAAGTGCAGCATTAAAGTTCTGGTGAATGCAAGTGATTTTATCCACGAAATAGTCAATATAAACATATCACAGGTGGAGAAGTTTCTCTTTCCTGACAGGTCATGTGAGCTGCTCCTCTTCACCAACTGTGGCACATTACTCCACAGCCCCAGAATATAAGACCAGCAGCTTTCAGTGACAGCACCAAATTAATCTTATACATTCAAATTATGTATTTGAATCTATATGCTGCCCTTCCCAGAGGCTCAGGGTGACTTACAATACAGAAAAACATTTAAACCTAATTTTAAAAAACCTTTTTTAAAAATGCATAAAACACTCCCAATACCACCTCCCCTCCCAACCTCCACTCACATCCCTACCCCAAAACTAGGGGAGTGCATGTCATTTTCATTATTACAATAACGATAATGAAAATTGTCATTTTCATTATTGTTATTGCAATAACGAAAAGAACAAATAATAATAATGAAAATAGAAACAAAAATGACATTTTGTTTTTTAAATAAAGGGGAAACTGAAAAATATATTTTTGGCTATAACTTTTTGTTTCTTATTTAATTGTGATGAAATTTGAGATTTGTGTACCCCAAGTGGAGGGCACTATGTGTACTAATTCCTGAAATGATTCTATAAAGGAAACAGATGTTAGAATCAATTGAATGTTGTGCTTTTAAGAATAGCTCCATACACATTCATGGCTACAACTTCTTTGTCTTCCATCCAATGTGCATGACACCTATGAATATCATGTCCCTCCACAAGCTTAACAAACCTGCAAATTGTCAGAATGTTTGGATTAAGGGTCCTGATGGTATAAGACATTAACTTGAAAATACATGTCCAGCTGTAACATTTGTATATTCCATTCTGTTTACAAGATATTTGGCAGGAATGTAGTACATATCTTCCCTGTCATCACTACCAAACTACAGGACAATTTGATAAAGGGACTCAATTTTATAAGCAATTTAAGCTGTCCCCTTGAAGACCATTATTCATATAAATAGCAGTACATGCAGTGCCAGTCAGAGGCAGGCACCTGGCATGGCAGGGGGAGAGAGGCTGTAGGAGGAAGGATGTGGAGCAACCCAAAAGACTGACAGACACATTCACTGGCCAATTACTGCATGCTTCTAGCTTTACAGGACCAATCAGTAGTGGCTTCGAAGTGGGCATAGGGGGTGGCCCTCATGCGGGCATAGAAGGGACATAAGTGGGACTTTGGGGATAGCATCCCAAAAATCATGAGACATAGTTTACATATCCAGGCTGGCCAGTTATCATCACAATCACATCCTGCAACACTGTGACAGAGGACATAAGAGAATCTCTATAGGCTCTTTTCTAAAGAGATGCTTCCAACTTCCCAGTAACAAGTGAGAGAGATGCTGGGATGGTCACAACACAGAATGAGGATATTTGGTTGACATTTCTGCTGGCCAATTGGCATCACAAACCGATCTTATACCACAGTGTCACGTAAGAGAATCCCTGGCATAGGCT
>QEPC01007439.1:1644240-1661448 GCA_003113815.1 Sphenodon punctatus | reverse complement strand
CACTTATCTCAATCAGGGCCGGTCTCCACTGAATCACCAGCGCCGAGTGCTTCTCGGCGCTGGCTCTTATGCTCCTGGCCCCGCCCCTCTGCGTGCCCCTGCAAGCGTGCGGAGCGCCGCAGGGGGGGCGTGGCCTCACGCCGCTTTTGGGGCCTCCCTTCGTTTGCCGCCTCCCTGCCCTGTGGCTCCGCCGGGGTTTCTTGCCTAGGCGGGGGCGCCCCCGCCGCCTGCTGAGGGGAAGCCGGGAGCGGCCCCTCCAGCCCCCCTGGCCCTGCTGGCCTCGGGGCCGGGCCCGCACGCCGCCGACGCCCCCGCCTCCCCCATCGGCCCATGACACCGTGGTTCATGGAGTACCTGCGCCAGCTGAAGCAGGATGGGCGGCGGTTGGAGCAACGGTGGTGCCGGACTCACACTGAAACTGACCAATTGCATCATAAAGCTAGTTTAAGAGCATATGCTGTTGCAGTGCAGGCAGCAAAGAAAGAGTTCTTTGTTGCTCTCGTTGCATCTGCAAAGTCACATCCAGCAGAGCTTTTGCGGGTGGTGCAGAGGCTGGTCAGTCCAGACTCTCTCCACCTGGAACGGGAATCTTCCAGTGCCCAATGTGACATGTTTGCTGATTTTTTTGTGAATAAAATTGTTCAGATTCATCACGGCTTCGATGCTGCACTTGCAACAGTGAGTGAATCAGAGATCGGGGAAGCCCTGCCATGTCTATTGTTGTCGGATTAGTTTCAGTGGGTATCGCCCGCTGACGTGGCAGAGGTCCTTGGGACAGTTCGGACTACCTGTTGTGAATTAGATCCATGCCCGTCCTGGCTGGTGAAGGCAAACCAGGAGATATTAGGGCTGTTGCTGGCAGGAGTGGTCAATGCCTCCTTTAGGGAGGGCAGAGTGCTGAGCCATCTCAAAGAGACAGTAGTGCAGACTCTGCTCAAGAAGCCATCTTTGGACATTGACTCCTTGGCCAGCTATCGGCCAATCTCTAACCTTCCCTTTTTAGGGAAGGTTATTGAACGGATGGTGATCCAGCAGTTACAGGGGCATCTGGACCGGGTCAGTTTTCTTAATCCCTCACAGTCTGGTTTTCACCCTGGGTTTCGCACAGACACTGCACTTGTGGCCTTGGTTGATGACCTACGCTGTGAATTCGATCAGGGCAGAGCATCGATTTTGATCTTATTGGATCTGTTGGCGACGTTTGATACTGTTGATCACAAGATGTTGGTGACAAGGCTGTGGCCAGGGTGAGTGGGATTGTTCTTGAATGGTTCTCCTCATTCCTGGCAGGGAGAACTCAGCCGATGGTTCTCGAGGAATGTATGTCATCTCCCTGGAACCTCACGTGTGGAGTCCCTCAGGGTTCTATTCTGTCCTCTCTCCTGTTCAAAGTGTATATGCAAACTTTGGGAGAGGTCATGAGAGGGTTAGCGTGCAATGTCATCAGTATGCTGATGATACTCCACTTTACCTCTCATTTTCCAGAGACCCAGGCCCGGCAGTCTTGGTGCTTACTCGGTGCTTGGCAGCTGTGGGGGACTGGATGAGGGCAAGTCATCTGAGGCTGAATCCCGACAAGATGAGGTGATGTTGGCGGGACTGAGGGGGTAGTGGCTCCTGTCATTGGTGGGGTTTAACCCCCTTTGGCCACTCAGGTTCATAGTTTGGGGGTGCTTCTTGACCCACAGCTCCGCCTGGATTGTCAGATGTAGGCTGTGTCGAGGGGAGCATTTCGCCAATTACATCTGGTGTGACGGCTGTGGCCATATGTCTCAGACTCGGATCTGGCCACCATCATCCATGCCTTCATTACCTCTCGACTGTGTTGGAGAAACAGCTCCAGATGGCATCGCCCTTTTGCACCAACAAACCCTAATCACCACTAGGGGCATTGGGAGCAGAGATAGTGAGTTAGTGTGAGTGTCACTTTAACCTTTCCTAATCTCTGCTTCTAAGCCCCCTCCCAAGTGGGATGTGCCCAGGAAGCTCCTACTGGACTTCCTCCTTCTTCCTGACCTTTCTCCATTCCTCTCTTCTCTCTCTGACCTTCAACATGATTGGCCACCATGCTGGTGGCAGCTAGCTAGTAAGACCTAGGGATAGGCCTTTCCTATCACAATGTACTTCTCAATAAAGTAGATTATTTTAATCTAGAAACAATCTCCAAGGTGTTGGTTACTTTTAAGCTGTTGCTACTGAGAACTCAAGCTGTTTTTGGTTTTTTGACCACTAATAAAATTCCAACAGACTGGACTACTATAACACACGCTATGTGGGGTTACCCCTGAGGATGGTCCAGAGGCTGAAGCTGGTGCAGAATGCGTCAGCCTGTCTCCTAATGGGGACAGGCCATCGCGAGCACATTATACCTGTGCTCCGTGCTCTGTACTGGCTGCCTATTGCCTTCCGGGCCCAATTCAAGGTGTTGGTGATGACCTATAAACCCCTAAACAGCTTGGGTCCTGCTTATCTATGAGACTGCCTCAGGTCCCAGGTCATTTTGCGACCCTTGCGGTCGACCAGAGGCACCCGACTCGAAGTCCCCCGGGTATCTCGGGTGGTGACGGCGGAGAGGGCGTTCTCGGTGGTTGCACCTTGACTGTGGAACTCCCTCCCGATGGAGGCCCGTCTATCCCCAGACCTCCCCTCTTTCAGAAGATATTGTAAGACCTGGTTGTTCCGTCGGGCCCTTGGGGAGGAAAATTTCCCCTTTGGGGAAATTGTGGGGAGGGTTTTTCTGCCTTTTAGCTTTTCTGCTTTTGGTATTTTTTAATATTTTTAATATTTGTAGTACTTTAAATGGATTTTATAGTTTATTGTGATTATGTGTTGTGTTGTTCACCCGGAGCTGCCAATGTGCAGGAGGGTGCGGGATATAAATATTTGTAATAAACAAATAAATGAATAAATAAATAAATTTTAAAAAGGGAAAGTTGGACAACCAATCTGGATATCGTCAAATTTACTGGTTTTCCACAAACAGTAAATCCTATACACTTGCATGCCACTTGCTTCTGCTTTCTAAAGTTAACTGTCGGCTCCAGGAATCAAGCCCTAGTTGTGATTCATACAGTTTGCCCTTTTTCTGCTGAGCCACCGTGCTAGCTCAATTGAGGCTTCTTTTGTATCTGTTTGCTGAGTTTCCAGTTCTCTGAATTTATGACATGATCCATATCAAGTCACATTTTTGTGTTTGTTTATTTTTACATCTTCCCATTAGCATATCATTTGCTGAGAAGCAGCATCTCAGGGGAAGGGGATGAGCTATTATGTGGGGGGATCAGCGGGTGCACTGATGCAATATGTTGTGTAATTTAAGTGACTTGTTGGAGGGCAGAGTGGTTACAGACAGGAGATTTTGCTTACACTACAAAATGAACATGCAGGGCATAATTAACCTTAAAAACTTTCAATGTCCTGCAAACATTGATCTCTAATCCATTACACTTCTTCACTTCAGGATGTAGCAGCCTTAAGTAAATTATAGCTCTTTGAATCAGGAGAGTTTTGGTAAACAACAGGAAAGAGTGAGTTGATGGACTGTAGTCTCTTTTTACCTCCATCATCTTGTGACGAAGGGAGTCACATTGGCTAAAACAATGGCCGAGCACCGCTTCACTTCCATTAAGGCCATTTTACACCAACTGGCTACCCAGGCCTATCACCAGTATCCTGTTTTACAGGTGGAGAGTGGTGACTAGCCGAAGGACAACCAGAGAGATCAGGATTTTCAAATTCAAATTAGGTCAAGATTCAAATTTACACGGACAGATATCCAAATCTGTTATCTTTGCAAAATGTGCATATTCATTTATTTGGTATTTTGTGTCTCTTTGGGTATTTTACATTCAGTACTTCGGTCGTTTTGGTATTCATTAATTTGGAATTTGCAACTTTGGTGATACTATTTGCTGGGTTTTCTGAATTTTTGAATATGAATGAAATTGCTTCATTTTGGATCATTCTCATTCAGAAATTCAAAAAGCCTGCCAAAAGGCACCGCCAAAATGAATAAAGCACCCAATAAACACAAACTGAACATACTGAACTAACCAAAGTCATCAAAATACTAAAGATATCTACATGGATAGTCAAAGCCACAAAGTGGGAAGTGAATATAGCTTCATTTTTGATTCATTAAAATACTCTGAATTTGTCAAATATTGTAGTTATATCACATATTTGTTTCAGCCCTAGGAAGCATCCAGGCAGACCAGGTAGAAGGTAATTTTACTCTAGACATAAGACTTAGAAGACCATAGTAGAAGAGCTGAGCTACAGAGGACAGGCCAAAAGAGCATGAAGCACAAGGGGGACAACATTTTGGCAAACTGACATCTCGCTAGGCCTGAAGCAACAGCAGGTGTTGTCATTCCAAGATAAAGTCCAATATTTGCAGCAGCACTGGTTATGAATCTATCAGTATTCCTGTGGGGTCAGCAATAGCCATGCCTCCACCGGGGCCAATGGGAAATGTAGTCCCACAGCAGGTCTAGCAACGCATCTGGGGGAGGAGCAGCTGGCACTTGCGGCATGCAAATATTTCTCAGCATTGATTGGCTGGCCCACCAGTTTGCTGCATCTGCCCATCATGTCAGAGACACCGGGAATGCCAGGAAATGTAGTCCCACAGCAGGTCTGGCACCACAACTGGAGGGGAGTCGGCTGCTGCCCCAAGGCTCCGGAGGCTGGACCCCAGAAAATTTGCCACTCCTGCCACTGGGCTTCAATGGGTGGGGTAGAGGGGTCCCTTTCTACAGGGTCCAGGCTGCAGGTGGGGGTAAAGCGAGATGGTGGGATCCGGGGGCAGCAGGGGAAATACAGTGTGGTGCGCTTCTTGGCACATGTGCCCACCACGCTGGGAATGCTGGGGCCAAAGGGAAATGTAGTCCCACAGCAGGTCTAGTGCCACAACTGGGGGAGGGGCAACTGCTGCCCCAACACTCCAAAAGGTTTGCCACCCCATCCACCACAGAAAATGTTGAGAAATGTCGGCATATGCCCAACAACAAGCCCAAAGCTGCCACATTGTGTGAGCAGCAACAGATAACCCTGTTTACATTGGAAACAGCTGCCACTTGTTGTTTTATTATTTGTATAGGCCTGAAATGACAATCGGCAACCAGTGAAAAAAATTCAGCCCGAGTCCAGCTCAGGCCCAATTGCATTGGACCTGGTCCCAACCCAGGCCTGATACAGCCAAACTCTTCCATGCCTGGCCCACCAATGGAAAGCCTAGCCTCATGGGATAGGTCTGAAAGTGCACCTGACCCGGCCTGAGCCCAATGGGACTAGTTGGGCTAGGTCAAAGGTCTCTAGCTGAGTCAGGGCTGAAACGGAGGGGGGGAGGATTCTCGTGAGTAATTTGTGAGAATCGAGATGGGGGCAAGAACTCGGGTGTTCTCACCCCCCTCTCAAGTTCTTGTGAATTACTTGGGGGGGGTCACACTCAGGGGGGCTGCACGGGGGCTAGAGGTGAACAGGGGGCAATGACAAGCCCCCTGAGTACCTCCAGCCCCTGCCTGGCCTCCACATCTGGGGGGGGGGAGTTCGGTCAGGAGTGTACTTACCAGCTGGTGCTGGGCCCCTGCCCAGGTATTCAATAATAATTAAAAAAAACACAGCTGGAGCATGCTCAAAGCACTGCTTAGCTCTGCATGTCTTTTTCAAAGGTGGCACCCACAGGGCTGAGCAGTTCTTCTGAGCATGCACAGCGCTGCGGCCGGCATCTTTGAAAAGGGCACGTAGGGATGAGCATGCTCAGAAGAGCTGCTCGGCCCTGCAGCCAGCATCTTTAAAAAGGGCATGTAGAGCCAAGCAACACTCTGAGAATGCTCCAGATGGGGAGTCAGGGGTTCTTTTAAACTAAAGACCCGGGGAGGGGCCCAGCGCAGCATGGAGCACAGTGTGGTTGTGTGTGTCAGGAGCACCTCAGATTGTAAGTACACCCCTGCCCTACCCAAACTTTTTTGTCCCCTCCAAGCAGAGATGTCAGGTGGCGGGTGGCGTACTCAGGGGCTTGCCTTTTCCCCCTGCTTACCTCCGCTCCCGTGTTGCCCCCTCCCCGCCTACAACCCCCACCTCCTCGAGAATTCTCACCGGCTCTCAATGAGAAGAGGGGGGTTTCTCAGCTCAGCTCAGCTCAACGTGAAATGGGAACACCTCCCCCCCACCTTCTCATCAAGTGCTGGAGAGACTAGGGATGTGTGAACACCGCGGGGTTGGGGTTTGGCCCATTTGGGGTTCAGCCCCCCAAAACCATTCGGGTCCTGGCTGTTCAGCCTGAACCTGTTCAGGGGGGCAAACCCATTCGGGCAGGGGGTGAGGAACAGGGGGGAACCCGGTTTTCCCTCCCCCCTCCAGGCTGCAAGGTGGAAGGGGCTCCAGGGCTCACCTCCCCCACATCCAGCCTCATAATTTTTTTTTAAAACCCCACCCCAGGGATCCCCCTACCTGGTTGTGCCAGCGCTCTGGCCCCGAGTCCAGCGGTGGCAGCGGCGGCGGCGGATCCAGCGGCAGATCCAGTGGCGCTCCGGAGCACCTCAGACCCCCACTAGGCCTTCCAGGTTACATGGCTGTCACCAGATCCAGGGCCAGAGCCCCAGCACCACCAGGTAAGTCAGGCTTTGGCTCTGGCGGCAGCAGCAGTAGCGGCGGTGGGGCCAGGTCCGATGGTTCTCCGGAACGTTTTGGCCCTCTACTTGGTCTTCTGGGACATGTGATCCGGAAGGCCTAGTAGAGGCCTGAAGTGCTCCAGAGCGCCGCCAGACCCAGACCTACCGCTGCTATCACTGCCGCCGCCAGAGCCAGGGCCAGAGCCCCGGCACCACCATGTAGGGCAATCCCTGGGGTGGTTTTTTTAAAAAAAAAATTTTTATAAGGCTGGGCAGGGTGGGTGGTGGAGGAGAGTCCTGGCACCCCTACACCCACGCAGCCTGGAGGGGGGAGGGAAAACCAGGTTCCCCCTGCCCCCCGCTCCCCACCCAAACAGGTTTGGAACCTGAACTTTGTTCAGCCAGTTTGGGCAGGGGGCAGTTCGGGTTCAGGGTGTTCATGAACGGGCCGAACACCCCGAGTTTGGGCCGAACACCGAACCCCCAAACCACATTCGCACATCCCTAGGAGAGACAATCGAGCTGAGTTTCAGCCCTAAGCTGAGTGCCTTAATCACTCAGTCATCAGGCTTCTTAAGTCTAGTACAGTTCAAGAATGAAGTACTAAGCAGTAAGCACAACATATTTGCCACACCCCAGCTTTTCCATGCACTACTCTGTTAGAAACACACAACCTCCACCACCGCTAAAATCACCTTCTGAGCCAAGAGTAGGAGTAGGTAATTTAGTTTCCATGGTAATGCAGTTCTGGACCATTCTTAAGCAGAAGCTGCCAACAATGACAAATGGTAGGTGCTCATTTTTTTTATGTGAACAGCTATTTCTATGAATTGAAATGAGATTGCCAAACCCACTTTCCTCAGGACTCGTGTGAGGGTCAAAAGCTAGAGTTACATTCCAGCCACATTCAAAAAATAGAAGCATAGCCGCCCATCTCCGAGCACAATCTAGAATCTTAAATGATGGAATAAAAAACAGAATGACTCAATATGAGAGTTGTCAAATGGATGAGACAGATTTATATCAAGGCAATTCTAAAATGCTTTGCCATCCTGTATTAGGGGAAACAGATGACAAACGACTCTTACTCATTCCTTTATGGGAAAGAAATTCTACTTTAAACATTGCTAACGGTCGTGCAGTTTCTTTTTATGCACAGCCTCCTTTAGAATAAATATACACAGCAGCAAGCACTTGAATTGAACAACTTCTCTTCCCTGGGCCGCTCCTGTAGAATAAACCACCGTCACTATTGCACTCTGCTAATTTAGCCAAACAAGATATAACTGGGCCTTGGAAAATTTTGCAATATAGCAATTAGTAACACAATCAATAAATGAAGAAAAAGATAATCTAAAAAGGGCTTTTATTTTAGCCTTGTTTTCATTTTGAAGGAAGCAGTGAAAAGACTGTGTTGCCAAACTGACTAGAGTTTCACAGCCAATGCTATCTTCAAAATGGCTCAAAAACCAACTTAGTTTCATCCAGGCTGGGACACAGATGTAGGATGGGTGAAGAGGGTGTCTGCATTGTAGCCAGCTGTATGCAAATTAACTCCAGTCATTTCCACAGCAAAGTTGATTGGGAGCTCTTGGGGTGGCTGCTACAATACAACCAATCAGCGCTTGATGAAAGCTCCCTGCAGTTTTTTTTATGAAATCTGACAGCCAATCAGTGTCCCTTAGATAATCACCCCTGCCTCCATTAAGAATGGCCCAGGGGGTTGTTTGTGTCACAGGACAATCTGAATGTAAAATCCATGAAACCAGCAACTCTTAGAGATGGATGGCTATGTTCATATTAGGGCCTTTTTTTTCTTCTAAAAATGACTTCTACAAATACAAATACAAAATAAATTAAAAACATTAACAGTCTATAAAGTGAGAGATTACAAAGTCACCCAATACCCATAATAATAACTGGAGGAATATAGCCTGAGGCTTAGGGAACAATGGCATATACATTTAAATAAATAAATATAAACATAGTTCAGGAATAAGAAATAATAAAAATATGTTTTGCCTCTACATAGCACCTTTCACCAGACAGGAACTCAAAGCACTTTATTTATTTACATTTTTATCCTGCTCTATCCCAAGGGCTCAGGGCGGATTATGATATCTAAAATACATTTTAAAATGCACAAATAGAAACTAATTAAAGTCACCTATTACAAATCTCCCCACCTACCAAATCCCTGGCTAAACAGAAGCCCCTTTCCAGTCACTGGAGACTGCATTCCATTCCATTGCATCCAGAAGCCCAGTGCCCGCATGCCAGCCTGCCCCAGCCTGCCCCCCTCCCCAAAAGCCTACTCCTCTGCACCCACCCATGGATGCCCGCTGAAGCTGGCTGCTGAAACTAAAAGCCCCTCTGACCCCCAGCTCCCGCCGCCTCCTGCCCGCTGCCGAGGAGCCTGTCTCTCTTTCTCTCTGTCACACCCACCCACACAAACACCAGCAGCCCTGCACCTCCTGAGGGCTTTCTGTTAGTTGAGACCCTGTTGCTGGCACTGCACATCTTTGGGTTACTACCCTGCTTGAGGTGGCATGTGCTGCTGCAAGGGATCTAGTAGCTGTATGAGATTCTGCCACCTGCCAGCCAGAACTTCAGCACACAGGGATAAAAGAGAGGGCATGTAAAACGAAGCTTGTAACAATAAATCCGAAAACTTTACTTACAACTATTTACAATACAAGAAAACAACAACAGCAACGACATTTAATAAAACAAAAGCAAACATGTAAAGGAAACTCTTTGCTTGTAAAGCAAAGCTTACCATGGTCACAGTGTTCCATACTCCCTTATGCAAGTTGCTTCTCTGCATGGGGCACCACTGCTGGGCTGTGACTTGCGTGGGAACTGTGGCAGTGGTGTGGCAGTGCGGTTGGCAGCACCCCCTTGGATTGTGTTTCGGGGCTCGGACAGCCCTTGCCTCCCATGCCATGTCTGCTCCCTTGCAGTCCCCCACCCCACCTCCACCGCCTGTTTTGCATGGTCCCTGGGGCATTGCCTCCGAAGCATTTTGTGTGCTCCTGGCCCTTTGTGTTGGCCTGGACACACTCTGGTTCTGACCCAGTGGTCTATTTGGTCTAATGCCCCCTATCGGTCCCCCAGTCATCAGCTGACTTCCATGGAGGGGCGACGTGCTCGTGGAGCTCCAGACCATGAGTGTTCCCACCCTGATCACTCTGCTGTCTCCCTTGCCACCTCGTTGGGGCCAACCTATGGGGCAGGTGGCTGTCATGTCACAAGTTGACAGGTCTGTGTTAGGCCTGGGTTAGGCCCTGCGTACTTTGGGGTTGTGGGCTCCCCATTGTCCCTATCCCTGTCCCCACCTCCGACTTTCTCTTCCCCTTCAGTACCGGTGATTGTGCTGGTTACTGTGTTGCGGCTGGGGGGGCCATAGCTGGCCAACTCCAGCAGGAGGCAGCGGACCTTCAAGCAGGGTCACTGGTTTACATGGAGATCCATGAGTAACTCCTCTGCATGTGCTTCCTCCCCCCCTCATTTGGTGTGGGCTCCCAAGATGTTGCAGCCTGTGGCCTGGGCTTATGGTGGTCTTCCTCTCTCTTTCTCCTTTAGTGCAGGAGATGATCAACAAGAGGACCTGGGAGTAGGAGCAGGTAGTGCAGTTGCTGCTGCATCTCCAGCACCAGGTCCTTCAGCTGAACCAGGCCCAGACGGACCGACTGAGACAGTTTGGGGGTCACCACCCCTAATGAGTACCCCCCCAGCCACACCCACTCCCCCCCCCTTTTTTTTGCTTTGTTTGCTCTGTTGAGCATCTGTTATTGGTTATTTTAGTAAATTTTTATTTTTGACCACCTGTATCCATGGTCTCCTTTTTGCTGGGATGTCTCCCATGGTAGTGGTGGTGCGTGGTTGCTGGAATAGGCCAAGGTCCATGGATGTGTGCTCCCCCTCCCTGTTTCTTGCTTTCAGTTTGTCCAGGTTCTGTCCAGCTAGTCCTGTGGCCCCTGCCCTAGCATTTTGTCCAGCTCTTGTGGATGCCTTGGCTCCCTTGTCCCTCGCAGCTACCCTGGTGTCCCTGGCCCTCTTCCCTGTTGCTTTGCCTGCTTTGCCTGGGGAATCCCTGCCTTTCCTCTAGGACTGTTGTGTTTCTGGCTTCTCCCTTCCCTTGCATGATGTGGGGTTGTACCTGTGCCCCGTGCATCTGCACACCATGCTTTGCATTTTGCTGCAGCTTGGTGACTGGGTGCTGTTGGACAGTGCCTCTCCTCTCAGTGTCCTCCAATCCTGCACCCATTGTGCATTTTTCTGGGCTGCCTGTGTATCCTCTGCAGCCCTATGCCTTGCACGGAGTGTGAGGGATTGGAGGTCCCGTGTGTAGTGGTGCTTTACTGCGAAGGGCCAGTGTGCCCCCACCCGTTGTGGGACTTTCTTGTGCTTTCTTGTGTGTTGTGCTTGGGACACTCCCACACCCCCATTCCTCCCTCCCTGATTTCTCCCCCTGCTGGGTTCTCCTGTTTGCTTTGTTGCCAGTGGTCTGCAGACTGGGGGGCATGGGTTTGGTGACACTCAGATATCTGGCCTGTGCCTGATGGCTTTGCACACGGCTGCTTTTTCGTAGTGCTTTGCCTTCCCCCATCTCTCCCCTCCCCACAACCGCTCAGAGTCTGGCAGGGAATGGGTGATGTTGTATGCCATGGCTTCGTTTGCCCTCACTCAATCATGTTGTCATGTCATGCAGCAGGGCGTGCTTATCCCTCCAACAGGTGTTTTGGCTGTCCATGGGAATGGTGAGCATGTGTGATTGGTTGAGCCATGGGTGAGTGGGTGCCTGGTGGGTGGGTGCTTTGACCTCCCCCAACCTCCCATAACCCCCAGGGCAGTGTCCATGGGAATGACTCCCTGCTCGCTGCCAGTGGGTGTGCGATGCGTGGGTTCCCACACCCATCTCCACCCATCTCCGCCTGCGGCGTTGTCCATGTAAAAAGGGCCAGAAAGGCTTACGTTGCCTTCAGAAGATGAGCAGGTGTGGGTTTAGATGAACCTCCAGAGGGAGGGTGTCCCATAGCTGAGGGGCAGCCACCAAAAATGTGTCTCTGCATGCCCTTCCTGTACAAATGTGATGGGTAGATGTCACATGCAAGAGGGCTCCAGGAGCACATGAGTGACCAAAGGAGGCTGGATCCCTTCAAGACTGGTGTTCCTATGCCCACCAGGTAATACGGTTATCAGCCTATCGTCATCACTTTAGTCTTGCTTGGATTCAGCCTCAGTCAACTCCCCCTGCATCCAATCCCCCAACAGCAACTAGGCGCTGAGTAAGCACCGAGACTGCAGAACCTGGGTCAGATGAAAAAGAGAGAGAGATGGGTGTCATTAGCATATTAGATGGCACTTCACTCTGAGACCACTTTTATACGTGTGCGTGGTGATAGTGAGGTGTTTAATCTGTGGTGCTAAAGCATGAGTGAGCAGCTAATCATGCACGTGACATCACGTCTAAACCCCGTCTGAGAGATTTTTGACGTGGCACATGATTTTACAGCGCCATGCTGCACACACGTGTAAAAGAGGTCTGAATCGCCGTATGATCTTGCCCAGGGACCTTAGATACACGTTGAACAGGGGAGACAAGATAGAACTCTGAGGAACTCTTGCAAATATTAAGTAAGCCTCACAACCAGGACTGGATCAAGGCAAGAGCAAAATATGCAACCACACAGGGCCCCATGTGTTGAGGGGCTCCACACGGTACCCAAATGCATGGGGTCCATGAATATGTTTTAAAATAACCGCCTCAGTGCCCCATCTGTAAAATCCCCAGATTCAGATCTCTCAGTTCTTCATCTGCAAAATGGGAATATTAACAACCTACCTCACAGGGGTGTAGTGAGGGTGAGCTAGATATGCATTGTAAAGCCTTACGAATAATGAAGGCACCTTAATAAAATAATAATAATAATAATAATAATAATAATAATAATAATAATAATAATAAAAAATAAATAGGTAGAGCAGAAGAGTGTGGGAACAGCTATTGCTGGGATAGTGAAGTACCAAAATTCAGGGAGTTCCTGCCCTTCCTCTCCCTCCCCCAAACTCAGGCTCTCCACATTTTTGCTCCAGGTGAGGCACTATGATTGAGTAAATACTATTAGCTATAACTCAAGGGATGCACGGTGAAGTAACTTTCCCAAGATCATATTTGAGTCAGTTGAAGAATCAGGGTCCTGGTGTAAAAGCACCACCAAATCCTGTGCTAATAATAAAAAAGAACAATTAAGAAATCCTGACACCATGTCTTCTACATTAGCTACTATTCATAGCACTCAAGTGTAAAATATCTGTATCTCCATTACTGAATAGATGATACATAAAATTACACTAGTTTGGGTTATTTAGGATTCAAAGTGCAATGCTATTGCACTGTATATTTGATTCTGTAGTACTGGGTAAAGACCTGCCTGATGAAGGACCCTGTGAGGTCGGAAAGCTTCCATACCTCCACCAAATGGAGTTGGTCCAATAAAAGATATCACTTTACTACTTTGTCTCGATTGGGAATCTTAAGTCACATTTTCAAGAGTGACTCAAGAACTTAGCCATAGCCATGTTGATTTTCAATGAGAACCTAAGTGACTTTTGAAAATGGAACTTTGGTACATATGAACATTTTACTTCTCTGTCCCTCACTGACCTTCTAGATAGAAATAAAAGTTGATACTTAGGATTAATGGAAGTTAAATTTACTGTACAATACTTGAATAAGCAATGTAGTGCTTGCCTCTAACCTAAACTAATTTACATGTGCACTGTTCTTCCCATCAGCCAAGTTTTGCTTGAACAGAACTGTGTGATTTAAATGTAATCAAGGACATACATAAAAATATTTGTCTGTTCATTTAGAAGTTTGAACATCACGTATCTAGCAGTTATGATTCATTGTTTAGAAGGTGCCACCAAAGTGCCATGTTTTAAGCCGTTTTTAAACAAGACGCTCCCATGCAGGTCCACCCATTCCCCATGCATCCAGATGCCCATTTGAAGATGACGTGGGTGCGCACTCCCATGACCCACACACTGCCCCCTCATGCCCACGCATGGGGCATTGGGGAAAAATCTGGGATGTTCCATGCAGGGGCAGGCCAAATTGTGCGTTGTAGGGGTGTACATGTCATTTTGGTCATTTTAATTATTGTTATTGCAATAAAAATAAAAATAATAATAATAATTTAAAAAATAGAAATGAAAACGACATTTTGTTTTTTAAATAAAGGCAAAAAACTGAAAACTGTATTTCCGGCTATAACCTTTTTGATTCTTATTAAATTCTGATGAAACCTGGGTAGATTGTACCCCCATTGTACCACTTTTCTAAATAATCAGATAAATGGAACCAATTCTAGAAGCAATTGAACATTGTGATTTTAAGAAAAGCTCCATACACATTCATGGCTTCAATATCTTTATCTTCCATCCGTTTTCATGAAACCTGTGAATATTATGTCCCTCCACAGGCTTAACACTTCAGACAATTTTCAGAAAGATTTGATAAAAGGTCCTGATGGTATAAAGACAGTAACTTGAAAATACATTTCCAGCTGTAACATTTTTATATTCAATCCTGTTTACAAGGCATTTGTCAGGAATGTATCACATACCTTCCCTATCATCTCTGCAAAACTACAGGACAATTTGATAAAGGGACCCAATTTAATGAGCAATTGAAGTTGTCCCCTTGAACACCATTATTCAGATAAATAGCAGCACATGCAGTGCCAGTCAGAGGCAGGCAGCTGGCACGGCAGGAGGAGAGAGGCTGTAGTAGGGAGGAAGTGGATCAACCCAAAAGACTGACAAACACATTCACTGGTCCATTACTTCATGCTTCCAGCTTTACAGGACCAATTGTTAGTGGCTTCGAGGCCAGCTAGGGGGTGGCCCTCAGGTGGGCATAGAACTGGGACTTTGGGGATAACATCACAGCAATCAGAAGACATAGTTTACACATCTAGGCTGGCCAATTATCATCACAATCACATCCTACAGCACTGTGACAGAGGACATCAGAGACTCTCTATTGGCTCTTTCCTAAACAGATGCTTCTGACTTCCCAATAACAAGTGGGGGAGAAATGTTGGAGTGGTCACAGCACAGGATGAGGATATTTGGTTGACATTTCTGCTAGCCAATTGGCATCACAAACTGATCTTATACCATAATGACACATAAGAGAATCCCTGGCATAGGCTCCTTCTCTGCATATGCTGTGCAGGCATATAAAATTTGGACCCTTCATTACATCTTTTTGATATTTGGCAGAGATGATCATGAAAGTGTTATATACACCCATACCAAATTTTTAAAAAGGTTATATACATCCCTGCCAAATTTCATGTACACTGGTTGGACTACAAAGCTGTTACAGTCAGACATACATTTATAAGTTAATTTCTTATACCACCAGGACCCTTTATCCAATCCTTCTGAAAGTTGGCAGAGATAGTAAATATGGGAAGGGGTAGAAATTTGCAAAGTTTCATCTACATTAAATGTGAGGCAAAGAAGTTACAGCTAAGAATGTATATGAAGATTTCTTCAAAATAATATAATTTAACTGCTTCTAAAATTGGATTCCTTTATCCATTCTTTTTGGAATTTGGTACACATAATGTCTTCTACTGGAAGTATACTCACTCAATCTTTCAGCTAAATATAGGAAAAACAAAAAAGATAAAGCCAAAAATGTGTTTTCCATTGAAACTAATGGAAAACCAGAATGAAAGCAAAAACAAAAACGACAATTTGATATTTATGAAAACAAAAATGACAGATTTAAATAACAAAATGAAAACAAAAATGACATTGGACCCTGTTGCACACCTCTAGTGCATTGGTAGTGGTGTACACCTATCACCCACCCATATCTGGCCCGTTTGAGTCCTCACCCCCTTACTGGATGTGCATGGGTGCTCCACGCAGAGCTCATGGACCAGCTGTTCCCATTTAAAAATGGTCTTAGAGACAGGTCTATACTACCAGGGGCTTCCAATCTAGGGAATATGAGACAAAGGAGAGGGGAACATAGAAAGAGAGAGAGACAGATACATTCACAAAGTAAAGAAGGTTCAGAGGCATGTTCTTAGCTTAGTTACAGGAGAGGAGGGAACCCCAAAAATAAGGACAGTAGAAGGAGAATTAATGAGCAATGGGGGTGAGGAGCTAGGGAAAGCCTGATGAAAGAGAGGTTTTTAGGAGAGATTTGAATCTAGATTTGATTTAGAAGTTGAATCTAGTGATTCCATAAAACTTGCATGTGTGAATTCAGTCATGTTGTACGGCATACCTTTACAGACTGTCAATGTAGAATTTTTGTGCTATGGTTCTAGAATGAATAGGCAACTTTTGTTTGTTTCAGCTACACAGTGTTCAAACAAGTTGATTTCTGCTTTTGTCTCAAAATCTTCAGTTTTACATACAAGCTTCCCATCGTCTGCACCTGCAGCTTGAAGCTCCCTATGGAATAGGCCTCCCTGGTGTGCATCAATGAACTGCATTTACAGTTGTACAGAGTCTACCAAAATTAGCTCC
Source organism: Sphenodon punctatus (assembly GCA_003113815.1). Classification (NCBI taxonomy): domain Eukaryota; kingdom Metazoa; phylum Chordata; class Lepidosauria; order Sphenodontia; family Sphenodontidae; genus Sphenodon; species Sphenodon punctatus. Next base: position 1,645,270 of record QEPC01007439.1, on the reverse strand, counting down.
TCATGTCTGCATCTTACATTATTTTAAACTTATGTGCTGACAACCTCTTCAACTTGTAACATAATCAGTTTGGGCTTCTATGTTCAGTGTTTTATGAAGTAGCTAAATGCAATATGGCTATCTACAAATACGCTGGATGAAGAATCTATTTTCAGGTTTATGAATGGACAGCAAAGTGTGGGAGGAAATATTGTGTGTGAATAAAGACAACTGCCATTCCTAGCTAAGGTGCAACTGGGGACAGACCAGCAGTCTCAACATTGGAGGAGTTCCAAAAGTGCAATCATGAGGAGTTTACTGCATATGAAATATTAACACACTCCAGAGTGCAAAGAGAATGTTTAAGGGAGATGGTGCCTCTCATCCAGCATGGGACATGCATAAGGTTGCCAGACCTCCCCTTTAACCCAGTGCGCTTATGAAAAATACATGGTGCAGGGCTGCACTGCAATCAGTGCAGGGCTGCACTGCAATCAGTGCAGCCCTGCACCATGTATTTTTCATAAGTGTCCTAGATTCATAAAGGGCATGGCAACCCTAGACATGCAAGTGGTTCCTCTAACAGCTTTCCAGACAAGCTTTCTGATGAGGGTGCTGTCTTGCTTCTGACTCATGGACATCCAGCCAGTGTCCCCCTCAGCAGCTTTGCCAGGCCAGTTGGTCTGTCTTTAGGTGTCCAGGCACCTCTGCACACCATGCTGCTTTTTCCACACTCCTACACAGGGTGTATGATTGGTTCCTGACAACCTACCTCTATCACTGGCTTAAGCACCTCCCCCCCCATTTCACGCTTTGCCTGGCAGATGAAGGTGTGGCACCTTTAAGAACTCTGAAGAGAGCAGAGACAATCAAGGAAATGAGTCACAGCTGGTTACAGTGGCAGGAGTTTACTTAAGCCTGGGGAAGCCTACAGTTCACTGCCAGTGATTGAGCTCATGCTCAGAGTGTAGACTGGCTGTTCTAATCTTCTAGTCCTGTGATCCTACAGATCTCTGGTTGTGGGTTAAGTGTCTTGTGCTTTGTGTGTTTC
>QEPC01007439.1:1624482-1644140 GCA_003113815.1 Sphenodon punctatus | reverse complement strand
CCCGTGTGTTTGCTCGGCCCCTGTGTGTTCTTCGCATGGGGAAACTCACGCGTCCCCACCCACTCCACCGCCCATTTGTTAACGGCCTTTCCTGAATCAGGCTGCTGTTGTCCATCCTGAGGGGACTCTTTTGCCACAGGGGCACCTTCAGGGGGAATAGTTCTGTCCTTGAGGGGTGTGGCCTCCAGTTACCACTCCATACCCTGAAACTCACATTCACAGCTTGGTACAGGTGGTACAGGTTAAGGGGTATGTTGACCAGCTGCCAATGAATGCCCTCTGTGTACATAGCTGTGCGGTTGGTGGGGGCAACTTTGGGTGCCCTTGAGAAAATCAAATTTTAGATACTACCATCAGGCCTATAGGCACACTGACCAAAAGATGGAGTTGTGAGGAGAGATTCGCAGATGGTGAAAGATGCAGCGCTCCAAGGAACGTATTCTAGGTGAAGGGAACAATATGAGAGGAGGTTCTAGAGTAGGTTTAGGGAACTTTGAGCTCTGGGCCAAATCTAGCCTGTAGCTGCTGGATTTTTTGTGTTGTTTTTTAATTTGGATGCTTTATAATTCTTGGACCTGGGCCATTACTCTACTCTCTACCCTCAGGCACTGAACGAGTGAGACCAGAGGAAGGGAACAGGGATGAGGGTAGGCAGTCAAAGATAGGAGATGGATCCATGATCTGGACCCTCCCTTTTCTTTCCCCAAACCAAGCAAATCCCTTTAGGTGTCCTACTCCCATCCAGGTCTTCGAGTTTGTACTCATTTTCTAAATGGCCCAAGGGAGGGGAAAGTTTCCCCACTCCTGCCATAGAAGAAATGGCATAGGGGCAGTAAGGCAAACTGAGCTCATAGAATTAGTGCAGATGGGACCAATATATAGGAATAAATTGTGGGCAGAGTTTAACCAATTTGTGTTGTGCTATCGAGTGACAGCAGTATAAGGCCTCAATAAGACAACAAAGTTGTTGTGTTCGGTCACCAGTATCCTTTATTTAGGTGAAATACAGCAACACAAGCCATCACCTAGCTGCGGCTGAATACAACCTAAATCAGAACACTTGGGGAGCCCAACTTTAGTGGCCTTTAGCTGTGGAGTGGGCCACCTGAACCCAGAGCGCTGGCTGGGGGCAGAGCAGCTGTCTGTCTAAAGCGGGGGTGGGGATCCTCAGGCCTGAGGGCCAAATGCGGCCCTCGGCAAGTTTTTATGTGGCCCCTTTCCAGTGCCTGGATATGGCCCTTAGATCCATTCTCTAACCCTAAGCACTGAAAAACTGAACTCAGGATTAATGGAGCAGAGAGGAGGGCATGCACACAAGGGCAGGGGATGGATCTACAGCACAGATCCATGATCTGAGCCCCCCTTTTCTTGAATAAACCCATTAAGTACCCCTGCCCCCAACATCTATGTGGCCCTCGGAACTCATATTAATATTCTTCAATGTGGCCCCCAGGACAGAAAACTTTCCCCACCCCTGGTCTAAAGGATGGAAGACCACAGCAGCTCTGCTCCCAACAGCAGGTTTCCCTGGCAACTGCCATAGAGCTGTGGGTGGCAGCCTAGAGCGACTACTGATCTACCTGCAGCTGTATGGTACGGGGAAAGGGGGTGAACTGCGGCCCATGGTAACAGGCTCCATTTAAACCCTCTGCCACCATAGCAGACCTGGGGGTGTTCCCCCCACCCCACCCCCAGAGCAGACCTGGGGTCTAAAAACAAGCAGTGTATTTCCAGTCTTCAATGGTCTGTGGCTTAGATCCTGACTGGGCATACAGACTTTGGGTGTTAACAAATGTGATGGCAGACTGCTTTGGCCCACTCTGTCATGCTTTGGCCAGGATCTGCACTTTTGTGCAGGCACTGCCAGATGTTGGCCCAGGATTGTCAGCAAATAGCCTGGGCTGTGACCCTGGAACATCTTCAAGTTACAGCCTGGACTAAGGTCCGTACGATTGGGTGAAAAGCAGGCCACAGTGGGCTATCACGTGTGATGCGGCCCACCATGATCCAGCCTGAGTCCGCCATGGCCAACTGATATGATGGCCATCATTGGTCACCATGGCTGCCCATCATGGCAGGGAGTGGGGCAGAGGGTGCAGTGTGGGGGCAAGGCCAGTTGGACGTTCGTGAGTTTCCCTGCCCTCCCCAGTGACTGGCCACCAGCACATTTGTTTGGTGGCCCAACTCAGTCCAGACTGTGCGTACAGCACTTTTCCTACCTGTGCCAGGCCAGGCCACCACCGAGCCAGCATCACATTTATTAACACCCATTGCCTCTCCTTTATTTAAGTTTTCCTGTGTGCAATGAATGCCCTCTGGACTCTGGCTAATCCAAGATTATGTAGTACTCCATGTAATATTTTGTCCTCCAGAATGAATGTTATCTGTCTTCATTGTCACTACAGTAGAAATTTTGATACTTCAATTTTCTCTTCAAAAGAAAATAAAAATCAACATATAATTTATGTTTGTGGGCAAAGTAGTTTTATGGTATTTCTCTTTCCTGACAGAATGATTGGGGTGAAATTACATTCTGTTGACAAAAAATGGTGAAGAAATGCCTTTTGTGAATGTTATGAAGTAAGGGGGTTGACAAAATGGATTTTGCCGGCGGGATGAAGTAAAGGTTTAGACAAAATGAGTCTTGTCCATCTTCTCTTTGTTCTTAGGATGAAATGTACGGTTTTACAAAACCACTTTGCTGGATTTTTAGGCAATAATTTCATCAAAGAAAATTGGTTACGTTCTACTAAAAGAATTTTGGTCCCACGCTTTAGTTTTGTGCACCTTGTGCAGCATACTTCAGTACTGGCGAACTGACTGAGCTAGGAATGTTTTAACCCTTCAAGGAACTCAAATGGTACTGATGACGGATAGGATGCAACATACCGAAGGACAGGTCACCACCTGTAGTGCTGGGTCTTGCTTCACTTTGTGGCCTTTGAATTATAGGTGACAGCTGACAGACATAAAGCTGACAGACATAAAAGAAGAGAAACCCAAAAGCTACGTTATTAGTATTTTGGTGCTCCTAATCTAGAAGTGATTTTAAACACCACAGGATATCATCTCTCTGGCTCAAGACTGAGACCTGACCAAAAATAAACTGTTGTGTCCAATGCCAATAAATTGTTAGTACTGTAAAACTTGTGTGGGGGTTGGATTTCAGAATATAATCTTCCACCATTAAGGTAAATGGGAGTAGGGATGTTGACTTAAATGGTAGACGGGGTGTATGCCACTTCTGATGTGGGTAAGTAGTTGTGGCTCTTTAGGCAACGCTGACCGCTCATGTGAGTTCTGAGCAACCTGAGACTGAGGACCTCTTAGTCGGTGGCATAGCTAGCTACCATGGCATGAGGGGGCTCAGTTGAGCCCAGCCCCTGTACTCTGGGAGGGAGGGGGGCTTAGTAGGTGGTACAAGCACCACCAATAGGAAATTTTCAGAGTGGACAGGGGAGGGAGCCAGGCTAGCACTCCACCCCAACCCCCACCAACTCTGAAAATTTCCTAGCATTGCTCAGGCTGCTTGCAAGAGCCCTGCCACAAAGGAAGTTTTTAAAGTGGGCAGGAGTGTTGGTTCTGCCTTTCCCCACTCTGCAAACCCTGGTAGGGTTGTTGCCACACCAGGAGGGTCACCCAGGAGCCCCGCTGCAGGCCATCTGTTCCTGACACTTACGACAGTAGCAGTGGCCCACAGTGGGGCTCCTGGCCAGTCCTCCATGGACGTGGCAGCTAGCAGTGCCTCCTGGCCGACCCCCTCACAAGTGGTGGTGGCACTCTCAGTGGACCATTCAAGAGCAGCGGCATGGAACTCAGTGGGCTCCTGGCCACGCGTACCCTTCTCACATGGCGGCTTGCAGTGGGGCACCCAGCTGGGGCCCCTCTAGAGTGTCGGCAGCCTGAAGGGGAGCTCTTACCCCACCAAAATAAGCTCCGCCCCTTAACCTTAGGGGGCCTGTAATTGGGACCTTAGCCCAGACCTCTCAAACCCTTGCTACACTGCTAGCTTTAGTTCAGTCCCTAGCATCAGATTTCCTACTATTTCAGGCTCTTCTTCTTTTTAGATTTTGGAAACCTCTACTTGGGGCAGGTTTTGTCAGTTGTTAATAACATAAGGGACGGGAAGTAAGGGCAAGCCATCCATGCCCTTCTGGTTTTACTTCTCCAAAAAGCGGAGTTTTCCTTACAAAAACAAATGATATGAAAAATGAAGAAATGCAACCAAGCAATCAGTGCAATACATTTAAAGTAAAATAGCATTACATGCAAAACGGGGGGAAAAAAGACCTAAATTGGGAAATTTAGAGTTATAGAAAACTGAAACAGGCAGTTTATTATTCACAATTATTATTTGCATCTCTGGGTACCCAAATAATATCTTTAACTGAAATGGCTACTCACATATCTCATTTTCGGGTATCCTGTTTCCTTTTCCCCAGTTCTGGTATTTTGGTTGTTTGGTGATTTCATTATTTCAGTGTTGTCGTTTTCAGAAACTGTGCAAGTGCAATACTGCTGATACTGACAAAATGACAATCGAAATAATGAAACGACTCAACCACCATCATTGTAAGGCCCCAGCCTGCAGGGTGCTGAAGCGTTTGCTACCCATCGGTGTCACCACCTGAGCTGCCTCCAACCCAGATTCTCTCCCCCTTGTATTGCTCTGCCTGGCTCTAACCCCACCTTGGCACCTGTCCATCATTTCTGATGCCCTGACTCCCAGCTTTCTGGTTGGCTGCCAGCAGTATAAACACATGCTGGTACCAACAGGAAGCTGGGTGGAACAATTCTCCTCACTCTGTCTTCCCTGATGCTTATGGCTTGGCTCTGACTCCCAGCCTCTCTCGCCATTCCCAGACTCCTAGACACTGGTTCTGCTCTACTCTGCTCTGTACCTCTCTGCTCTCTCTCTATTCCCTCCCCCTTTCTCCTTCCACACTCCTAGACTACTGATGCCTAGTTCCTTTCCTGGTTTCTAGCCCCTTGCTCCCTTGATTCCTACTCCTCTCCTGATACTCTCCCTGTTACCCCAGAATTCTGTACTGCTCTGCCCACCCACTCTGCCTTGTACCCTGCCCCAGACCCTGACTCTGGTTCCGCTCTGCCTTGCCCCACCACACCCAGCCTTTGCTCTGCTATGCTACACTCTGCCACGTCCTCGTTCCCCTGACCTCTGGGTCCCTGTTCCCCTTGGCTTCATTTCCTAGGCTCTGTTCCCTGGGCCATGATGTGGGATTCCCCTTTCCCCATGACCTCAGTAATGAGACTCACTTCTCCCTGAGCTTGGAGACTAGCTAAGAGGTCTCCCTCCTCTTGATCCAAATCCTCTCTGGTAGTTCCTTGGCCTGGCCTGTCTCCTCTTGAGCCCTTCCTTCTGGCTCCCTCTGAGCTCTGACAATTACAATAATAACCAAACCAAACAAAAAACAAACAGAAAAGATGAAATGGAATAACTGAAAATGATACCTGAAGTGTGAGTGGGTATTGGTTATTACCCCAATGACCATTTTTGGTTCAGATACCATATGTTCAATAGATTTTCCTGTTTTTTCCAAAGGAACTTGAAGACCATGCAAGCCAGGCTTCCTCACAAAGTGTCCCAATAGCCCCACAAGCATGTCATGCAAGAAGTTACACTGCTGCAAAACACATGGCAGAGAGTTGGAATGGGTAGCAAATTTTGCACCTACAGTAATATACCGAATTTCACATAGCCTATTGGTTGTCCAATTGGTACTCATATACCAAGATGAGTAACCAACTACTTGAAATACCAGGTGTTACCGGGGAACCAACTTTCCACTTTATCGGTCCATTCCTACTTACCATGTTACCATTTTAGTGTCATTCCAAATTTCTGCATTTAATTATTTTCTTTTTTGTGTACACAAACAAGTGGGACCATGGAAACATCAATGGATGGATGGAAATGGATGTAAAAATAGTAAATTGGTAACTCAGGAAAATAGAGGGAAATAGAAAAATGGCAACTCGATACCAGAAAAACATCAATGGAAATGGTAATTTGGTAATGTGGGTAATATGTTGGACAATAAATGGTTATCTTTTAGTGCCCTTTGTGCTGGGTATCACAAGTTCAATAGGTATACCCATTTTTGTGGGTACCCATTTCAGCTCTTGTGGGAATGCTTATTATTCTGGCCACCCTAACTTTAAAAAAGCTAAGAGTGGTTCCCACTAAAACCAATAGGCTATGTGAAATTAGTGATAAAGACAGCAAACAGATTTACAGGATTGGCAGGACTCCTGTATTCAGAGTGATTGAAAACTCTGGGACTATTTATAGAGGAAATAAATAAGGGCTGAGTGTGACAGAAGTCTAAAAAAGAAGAATGGTGGAGAAAAGATCAAATGTGTGCTTCTATCGATAGTCTCACTGTGCAAGGGGAGAACATTCATTTAAACTAGGGCTGCAACCCGATTCAAAATTTTTGTTGATTAATCACTTAAGCCTTTTTGTCAAGTAATCAATTAACCAATTAAAATTTGCATACATTTAAATATATCTGCATGGATTTGCGTAGATTCCCCTAATTTGTGTGTGTTAGGTGAACTTGCCGTCCACAGGACCACGTCCCCTTGAGCTATGGACTCAGAACTATGAAATGTCAGAAGGTCCTGGCAGCTAACTGATTGATTTTAGAAAGATTAATTGATTAATTGGTTTGATTAATTGATTAATGGTTGCATCCCTAATTTAAACACACACGTAGAGTATATGACAGAGAATTAACCTGTGCAACTCAATATCATAAGAGATCATCAACAACAATAAAAAATAGTTAGATAATAAGAACATCAACAATTACTTTCCTACAAGTAAAATTAGAAGGGATAAATATAGAGCTGAAATGGGTAAACCCATTGAATCTACCCGACCCAAACTGAAAATAGTAATTTAGGTGGTAACCAATATCCATTTGCACTCTGTCAGGGATCCATTTCAGTTATTCCATCTCATTTTTCAATGTTTTTGATTTAAACATTTCAGTATGTTTCAGTGTTTCATTTCAGTATTTCAGGAATGTCATTTTGACCATTTTAGTGCTATTGTGCATGCACAATTGCCAGAAATGACATCACCAAATAACGCCAAATAACCAAATTGGTTTTAAAAAAAAGAAAACTGCAGGAACCCCCTCCCCCCCGCCCCCCTAAAACGAGTGCCCACTTAGGTCTTGAACATTGTTCAAGTTCCTGAAAATACAAATAATACCCATGAATAATAAATTCCCTCCCTGTTTCAGCAAAGCCAAACAGTAACCAATATGGGCTAGAAAGTAGCTTCCTGTAAGGACAGATTACTCCATAAATCTCCTTTACAGTGGGGGGGGGGAGGGAGTGCACGCACTTTCCTCTACAGGAGGTGTAGAGAACCTCAGGCCCATGAACAAAATTTGGCTTGTGTCTGCTTTTATTTGGTCCCTTTCTTATTCCTGTATCTGGCCCATAGATCCAGTCCCTATTGTCAAACACTAAATTCTGGAGAAAAGAGTGGAAATGAGGTCATGCACTCAAGGATAGGGGATGAATCCATAGTATAGAAGAGGAGTAGAAAAAGTTCCCAGCCCCAACAGCCACATACCAACATTTTTGTATGGCTGAGAACCACAAGACATGCATACACGACACACAAACCTCTCCTACTTCACGATGGGCTGATGGAGCCGGTGTCTTGCAGTCCCAGTTGCTGAGAATTGAGGAACATCTGCAATTCTCATGCTAAGACTTGGATGTAATGAAGTAAAACACAGGACCACTTGTCCCACACCCCGAAAGGAAGACACAGACATGTATATATGGGGTAAACTAGACTGCACCAAACTTTATTAAACCTAGTCAGGTGAGGAGGAGGTTCTGCCCTTCAGGGTCCTGTTACCTTAACTATTAACTCTCTCAACTAGAGTAAACTTGAGGAAGGCAAAACACCAACCATGCCCAGTGCCAATCAGCATGGTGGCCAAATTCCTTCCCAGCCTTGAACCCAAGTCCAACGACCAGCACAACCCACAGTGCATACAGGGAGGGTGGGAAGGTGCTTGCTCGATGCTACCCAGGCGTGGAATGGCGGAATCCGAGACTGGGCCAAGATAGAGGCCGCAAAGTCTCACCTCTCAGGAGACTTCCCTTTGCGCCACCTCCAAAGCTGCCGTATGCCCCAGCCTTACTTGTCTTCCTTTCCTAATTATGGGGGAGGGACAACCACCGCGGCCAGCAAGCCACTCCCCATGCTGGGGAGGGCTGTATGGCAATGGGGACTTGTCCCACACCCCGAAAGAAAGACACAGAAACCAATATATATATGGGGTAAACTAGGCCACACCAAACTTTATTAAACCTAGTCAGGTGAGGAGGGGGTTCTGCCCCTCCGGGTCCTGTTACCTTAACTATTAACTCTCTCAACTAGAGTAAACTTGAGCAGTCTGATGTTCCTCAGTACCACCAACTTGCTAACTATAGCTGCTGCAATGTCACGCCTGCCCGGCTGCCCCCAGGAGGCCCTTGCCTACTGTGACCTAAAGAAGGGGGAAGTGAAGGGCAGCTCCCCTGAGCCCTGGACAGCCTCTGTCCTAGGGTTCCCCGGGCCTGCCCCCCCCTGGTCCTGGGTCCGTAGTGATGCTGGCCGGACAAGCACTAGCCTTCACCCAGACCCCACCTCTTAAGGAGATGACCTGGCAGCAGACTATCCCTAACTTCTAACCTAACTGATTCGCAGGACCCCTGCCACCAGAGACTGTCAGCTTTGCTTGGCTAGTCTCGCCGCCCCACCCCCCTTCCCCAACTCACCCAGGAGTTGGCTCAGCATTTCCTGCAGGACTTTAAGGTAAATCTCTAGCCCGTCATAAGACAGGTGCACCCCATCAACCTGATATAACTCCGACCTTGTAAACTTAATCTCTGGGTGTCTAATAATTCCACCACCCAGTTCCAGTTCTAATTTCCCCACCTCTTTGTTAACTTTCTTCCTCGCCCTGTCAACTTTACTAAGGCACACGGCATCCCTCCATCTGATCCTTTCCAGCATCTCAGACCATACCATTACCGTGCTTGGGAGAATCCTCCTTACTGCGAGTAAGTCCCTCTTCATGTTGGTGACCAGGTGCAGCCTGTATCAACCGGCAGGTTGTTGTCTCCCAAGTGAATCACCAGGATGTCTGGATGTGGTTCCTTTGCCAGTGCATGGACCAATGGCAGGAAGTGGGCCCATCTCATCCCACTCCAGTCTTTCCATGACACCTCCACCAGATGGCCCAGGCCCAGCTGAGTCCCCCAATATGAGCATCCCGCTCATTTCCCGGCCCAGTAAACGATACTGTGGCCTGCTATCATGACTCTCCACTGCCGGACAGGCAGCTGCCTTCCTACGAGGAACACATACATGTTAATTTCCTCTGGTCTCATCAGTGACTACACACTGTCGCCCTACCACCCTTCCAGGTCCTTCCACCCTATAACGGGACCTTTCGAATATAGGAATGGTAGGCCCCAGACTTCCATCATCCAATCACCTTAATTTCCTGCTCTGACAACCCAGCGGCAGCCACACAACTGGCAGCACCAATCCTAAATGAATGGGTGACGAACAATTGCGCTGGTAAATTGAGCCTCTGTAACATCTTTTTCAACACCACCAAGAACTGGTACCTGGTAAGCCTAGTACCGTTCTCGTGGATGAACAACTACCCAACGCCCTCCGGGCGCACCTCCAAATATGCCTCTAGTGACCACACTGGGCAAAGTTCTGCCTCTGCTATCCTTACCAACTTGATCACCTGGCCTCGCCCGCGCTGGTCTATCTTGGATCCTCGCACCAAAACCGACAACCCTTCAGCACCCACCTGGATATCCTCTGTGGCAGAAGCTTCCAGGAGCATCCCTGCCCTTTCCATGTGACCTTCACTGACACTCTGGCTTCCAGGTTGACTAGGCCTGATTTCGCAACCGGCCGCATGACAGGATTTCTCAATACCAGGGGAAGGGATCTACAGCCAGCATGACTGGAGGGGTCATCCCCTGATTGGACTAGGTACAGCCAGGTAAACCCCAAGGACCAATCACGAATGAGAGGTAGTGGGCTTTTAAAAAGAAAGACACACCTCTCAGGGGAGTCTTCCATCTTGTCTTCTGTTTGCTCTGAGACACTGACCTTGAGCTATGGACCTAAGGGAATTGCTCCTGGTCTGTTTGGACTAAACTGAACCTAAGGACTTAACCCCTTTGCTGCAAGGCAAAGGCACACCTGAAGCTGTGAGTAATTGAATGTTACATCTGAGGGACCAGTTTAGGCTAGATGCTACTAAAAAGGCCATTGCGCCTAAACTGTTCTGATCAATTGCTTTTGCTCAAGGATTCAAAGTGCCTCACATGGTTGCAACCTGTGATGCTGGGTTTATATTATCATTAAAGTAATATTCCTTTTTTTATATATAATCTAAAAGATCTCTGTGTGTGTGTGTGTTAGCAAATACGCCTCTGTATGCTCAGGCGGCAGAAATTGGGAACTGTTTTATTCTGGCTTGCGAGCCTGGCTGTTTAAAGCAAAGGACAGAGGTCTCATTCTCCCCAGAGGGATGGGACTTGCAAGTAAATGTTCTGGGTGGTGGCAGCAGGAAGAGACCAGATAATAAGTGGATAACGGGGTGCCTGGAGGCTGGGGTGAACCTCAGTGGGCTCCATTACGCCACAACTTGAAAGAGGTCTCTAGCACACACTGCTAGGGTGGTGACCTCCCTTCCTGGAGGCACACATGGACTATATGACTTAACAGTAACTCTGGCCTTGCCAGAAGAAGAACTTGGACCCCATAGGAAAACCATCCCCTGTGGAGAACTGATCAGAACCAGTGAGTACTTGCTAGCTACAGTTTATAGGAAGACGCTTTCCAAATGGGCTACTATGTCCACAGGACTGATTCTGATTGCTCAAAGGGTTATCACCCTTAGTTCTATGCTTTTATTCCTTTTTGTTATATGTACCAGTAAAGTCTAAGTTTTCTTTTTACCCTACTCTGTGTGTGTGTGTGTGTGTGTGTGTTATTGGCTGACCATTAAATGCCTCCTTTGGGCCGGGTGGCCAAGTCTCGCTACTAAGGCAAGGGAAGAGGGAAAAATCTACCATTTGGCTAGGGGCCAACAGCTTTGGAACCAAGGGAAGCCTCCTGTGGGTAGCTCTGGGGATCTGCCTCCAACACAGAGGAGGAAATCCCAGGAACAGAGTGCCAGGAAAGGGGAGTGCTTTTGGGAAGCTGTGAGGCTTATGCCTTTTGGGGGGTTCACATTTCCTGAGTGGTGTGAACGTCCGTGGGGAAACACACAGGTGGTGGCAGCGGAATATCAAGGGTTTCAGGGGGTTTGCCAGCTGTGGGAACCCCTGGTCAGAGATTTGGAGAAACACAGTGAGGTGGGTGTCTCAGCTGTATAGCACCCCCTACTGGCGTTTCACCATATCCTCTATCCTCACCACCGGCCCAACCGGTGTATGAGCTGAAGCAGCTGCTATCTCACCCACTCAAAATGCCCCCCAAAACACCAGTTTAAACACACTTTGGAACAACCAAGCCTCAAACCCCGAAAAACACACCCCGGGGAGATTCTGACATAGGTCCCGTAGCATCGATGGCATAATGGGTCTCCTACCATCACCACCCTTTGATGACTCCCGCTGCCATCCCTCCAACATTCTCCTTACAAAAAAAACCCCATTCAGTGACTGAAAACCAGCCAACTTGTTGTAAAATGCTAATGCGGCCAACTTCCCCGCAATAGTCCTGGGCGCCAGCCCCCTTTTCCGTAGACCGATAGCATATTGCAAGGTTTGTGTCCCTGTAATTGGGAACTGGGTCCCACACCTCTTTACTTCTCTAAAATTCTGGAACTCCGCCAGTGTCTGCAGATAAGCTGTTCTCATTTGGGGGGTCAAGGATCCCTGCACCACCTGAAACATTGCTACCGTCCAATGCTCCATATCCCCAGTGGAAGATCCTCTAGCTCCTTCCTGGCCTCTGGTGCCAACTCCCTGAACTGCTCCATCTGTTGGAGAGAGAGTAAGTCGGCTATGCCGTTGTTAATACCCGGCACATGCCTGGCCGTGAATAATGTGTTATTCCCCAAGCACTGCCTGATGAACACTCTCACCAACCCCATCACCCTCTTGGAATGGGACGATAAAGAATTCACCACATGCACCACAGTGAGGTTATCGCACCAATACAAAATTGTTTTGTTCGCGAACTCGCTTTCCCATATGTGGACTGCCACCACTCTGGGGAATAATTCGAGGAAGGTAAGGTCCCGTGTCCATCCCTCCTGCACCCACTCTTCTGGCCAAGGGGCTGCCGACCACCTGCCCGCCCAGTACACCCCAAATCCCAGTGAGCCCACAGAATCAGATTGAACCTATAGCTCAGCTTCCATTAGCCACCTCTGCCACCAGATGCTAACTCCGTTAAACTTCTGCAAAAATTGGAGCCACATCTTTAAGTCTTCTCTCATGTTGGCAGAGATCCTAATGTGGCAGTGCCCTGGTAGGTTGGAGCCCACCTTCTCATATAGACTAGATATAAAAGCCCGACCTGGTGCCACTACCCTGCACGCAAAATTCAGGCTTCTCGCCAGTGCCTGCAGTTGTTTAACGGTCACCTTGGGGCATCCCAGGAGAGCTCGGATGTCTCTAGCCAGGGCTCTCAACTTGTCCACTGCCATTCGAGACACCTGCTGTTCCGTATCCAGCTTGATCCCCAAAAATGTCAATACTGTAGCAGGGCCAACAGTCTTCTCCGGTGCCAAGGGAACCCCCAGTTCCACCGCCATGACTTGGAAGTCCTCCAGGGCCCACACACACTCTCTTGTCCCTCCCCTCCCCAGGAATAGGAAATTGTCGATATAGTGAAGGATATATCATGACCCCGTTCTTTTGCGTGCCAGCCATTCCAGCAGGGAGCGGAACCACTCAAAGGCTGAAGAAGATATCAAACACCCCATGGATATCACCTTGTCATAGTAATAGTGGCCTGCGAACTGGAAGCCTGAAGCTCTCGGGGTGGACTGGCAGCAGGCAGAATGCGGACTTAATGTCGTACTTCGCCAGCAGCACCCCTTTTCCATACTCCCGAGCCATCTCTATGGCTGCATCCAGGGATGCGTAGCGAACAGAGCAAAGCTCAGGAGGGACAGCATCGTTCACTGCCCGCCCCCTGGGGTGGGACAGGTGGTGAATGAGGTGAAACTCCCTCTCCTGCTTCTTGGGCACTATACCCAACGGTGACATGTGCAAGTCAGGGAAAGGTAGGGCATCGAAAGGGCCTGCAATGTGGCCCTCCCCAAGTTCTTTCCGAAGCTTGGCGGCCACCAAGTCTTCCCTCCCTTCTACCGACTGCAGATTCCTCACCCAATTCCTTGTCTGGTCGAATGTGGCTGGGATGACAAAGCCTTCCCTGAAACCTGCCACCACATATTCAACCTCCTTAACCATCTGGCAACCCCAGAGCGCTCTCTCCAGTGCCCTATGACTGACCGGAGTTGGGGCCTTTACCTCTTCCCTGAGGCTGGTTGCCCCCAGCCCCGGGCCTCCCCTGTTGTCTCCCTCGCGAGGGACCCTGCGTCCTGCTACACTGGACCCCCAAATGACTCCCTCCGCAATAGGTACAAGCATGCCGAAAATGGCACTTGGAGCGGGCGCAACCCCCAGGCCTATTGAAGTCCCAAAATGTTCCCCCCTTCTGGTTACTATGGCGCCTGCCTTCCCGAAAGGGGTCATTCATCAGGGCTACACACCCTTTGGCCAGGGTATGACCACTGTCAGTCCTATGTGTCCCTGCTATGTTGGACATACACTCCAGCCACAAATCTGAAGCATATATGTCCCACCTGAGCCCCGGGGTAATCACCACCCTCTTCCTAAAACCCTCGTCATCACATAGCCATGCACCCGGGTTTCCAGTGTCATAGGCCCTGCACACGATGTCTAAATACTTTATTAGTTCAGCAGCTCGATCAGGCACAGCCTGCACCATGACACCCATCAGCACCGAGAAGGCAGACGACCAGTTGGCCCAGTTTCTGTCCATTTTTGGGTGCTTAAACTGTTCCCTCTCCTTTTTCTTCCGAGTGGAGTTGGGGTCAGGAACTGGCTCCATATAGAGAAGCGAGAAAACATCTACGTACTTGCCCTTCCATATTTTGTCTCGTGTATACAGGGCCAGATGCGCCCCTACTGGTGCTCCTACGGCTACCCAGGTACCCGGCTCCCGGCGGGCTGGTTTTGCCTGATTGGCCGATCCCTGGCACATTGTGCAGACCCTACCGGCCTGAGAACCCCCAGACACACTCTTCACCTGCCGCGCTCCTACCTCGGGGTCCTTGGGGCTAGCATCCCCCACCCCTCCTGTGTCCTGTGAAGGCCATGGCACCCATGACCCAACCCACCCAATCCGCCCTGCCACTGGGAGGCCGGCCTGGGCTGGCTGCTCCTTGTTCCCTGTGCCCCCTTTTTGCCCGCATTGACACGGGTTACATTGCTCACACCTACCTTGTCCCTCGCGGCTTGTGCTGGCGCCTTCATTCACCGGGGGTTCGTCCCTTGCCCTGGCGGGTTCATCCCTCCAATCCGCACTCCTATGCTCTGCTGGCACTGCCTCATCAGCCTCGCTCCGTGTGCAAGGTTCCTGCCGCGCCATCTGCCTTCCTTCTGCCAGCTCCGCCACTCGCCCTTCGAGTGCCGCGAACCGCTCCATTAATGCATTCAGGGTCTCGAGAACTGGAGCCATTTGGTCCCCACGTGCCCGCTGGGTGGGTGGTTCTTTCTCAAGGACCCTAGGGGGCAATAAATGGTGCCTTCCCCCCCCCCGCCTGTGCGGGGAGGAAGGCCCTGCCAGGGATTGCCCGGCCTGTTCCTGGCAGTCAAGACCTCCCCCAATGGTGCTTGACCTACCCAGGGCACTTGGCAACTCTTCCATCCCCTCCCCTTCCCCTCCCATGCCTCCCCTGCTCCCTCAACTGCCTTCGTCCCTTCTTCCTCGCTGCCCTGCACACCTGGAACTCCCTACCTGCCCTCATCTGCCTTTCCCCCACCCTCCACACCTTCAAGTCCCTCCTCAAACCCCACCTCTTCCGCTCCGCCCTTCCTAACTCCTGCTAACCATTCCCACCCAGGATTATCCCCCACCTGTTATCTGCAAACTCCCAACTTACTGAAACCAAGCCAAGAACCTCGTATCCTCATGAATGTTGCATTCCTTGTCTCTCCCTCTGTTCCCCCTTCCCTGTCCCCCCGTCCCGTGTCTTTAGATTGTAATCTCTTGGGCAGGGACCGTGTCTATTTTATTCTCTGTAAAGCACCAGGTACATTTCTGGTACTATATATAAATGCTTATAATAATAATAATAATAATAATAATAATAATAATAATAATAATTGTACCTACACTACCTGAACCAGAAATGGTGGTTCAAGCAATATAACTAATATCCATTTATGTTCTGTCAGGTATCCATCTTGGTTATTCACATTTCTTTGGTTATTTCAGCATTTCAGTCATTTCATATTGCAGTTATGCTATTTTGGCAAAAGAAAATTCTTTCTGATTCAGACTTGGTCACTGTCATCCATGCTTTCATCACCTCGATGCTAAATTACTGCAATGAGCTCTACATGGGGCTGCCCTCGATGACTGTTTGGAAGCTGCAGCTGGTGCAAAATGTGGTGGCCTAGCTCCTTTTGGGGGACAGGTCACCGGGAGCACATTACACTGGTGCTTCAGAGTCTGCACTGACTACTGATAGCTTTCTGGCTACAATTCAAGGTGCTCGTTTTGACCTTGAAGGCCCTACACATCATGGGCTCCAGGTATCTGAATGATTTCCTGTCCTACCATGCTCCATCACAACCCCTGAGGTCAGCCAGGGGTGTTCCACCTGTTACTCTTGTCCCTACGATGGGGGTCTGCAGGAGAGGGGCGTTCTTGGCTGCTGCCCCAATAGTGTGGAACTCCATCTCCCTGGGGATACATTTGAGACTGAGCCTGGACATTTTTCAGAGGCAGTGTAAAATGTTTCTTTTTGGTAAAGCATTTAGTGGGCGGGGATAGGGATTAGGTGGGAGGTGTTGGTAGGTTGGGGTTGGTGCAGCTATTTTTGTCTAATTGTATTTTAATGGTTTAATTGTATTTTATATTTTTGTGAGCTGCGCCAAGCTTTTGCGGAAGGGCAGGGTAAAAATGCAAATAAATAAATAAATAAAATAAATAAATATATTGATATTAAAAAAAAAACCCAGAAAAGCCAGAATACCCAGAAAAATCTGATGTGCAAATAGCCATTTTGGGTGTGGCTACTGTTCAGGTATTCAAGGGGCTAACCTAAAATGTAAATAATATCCATGAATAATAAATCCACTACCCATTTCAGCTCTAGTATGAAGGAAATCACCTAGATGACTGTTCACACAGCCTATCTAAAATCTAAAATATGTGATGGCGGAGCGCCACTGTCACAAAATGATCCAGACTGGGAAGACGCTTGCTTCCCGGTCAGGATCTGGTCTGGTCACGGAACAAACGTTCATGTGACCAGGCCCAGGGGGAGAGGGGGAGGGAGCCGACCAACCCAGCCTCCACACTGTGCCCAGCGGCCCGCCTTCCCCCCATGATGGATAATGACAGCTGTCATGGCTGCCTGTCATGGCGGCCACTCTGGACTGGGCCAAGAATACCAGGCTACCACCTCATTCAAATCAATGCCCTTAGGAGAAATAGCTCCCAAACTCTTGTCCATATACCCCATTTTATAATAATAACAACAATAATTTTAGTTCTGTAGTACCCCACTCTTGCTGAATGGTGCTCAGAGTGCTTAACAAAAATCTATACAATAAAAATAAAATAAACAATGTAAAATCCATTTAAAATCCACTTAAAACAATTTTTTAAAGGGAGGACATAACTATGTTTGAGACCTAAATATAATTCCATGGCCCTGGACAGCAACAATGCCATGCAAAGTATATTCAATATCAGTAGGGTTCATGACCCTGTCTGAATATCATGTGACCCCACTTGAAGTAATGACCCACAGTATGGGAACCTCTGTCTTATAGCAAGGATGTGATAGAGATGACACTTTGCCATGCACTCTTTGCAGAGGGGCAAAAGGTTGTCTAAGAAAATTCTGTGATTATGTTCTATGGATAGGAATAAAGCTGAGTGAGATGGCGAGGTAGGTAAGATTAATCTAAATGAGACTGACACAAACGAGAAATTAGAATGTTGGTCAATTGGGTAGGTTTTTAACTAGCTATGGACTGTAAATGGACAATTATTTTTTTATGAAGTGTGACTTGATCCCATTGTCAATGTTCACACTATCACAACAATTAGGACACATAAACAAAGATGGGAAGGCCATGTCATATGTTGAGAGGATGATCAATGGACAAGGCTAATGAATGAATTGAACCCAAGAGAAGAAAAGCACAATGTAGGAAGACCAAGAAGCTGGTGATGGACAACATTAGAGACTTCTGGAATCAGTCAAGGATACTGAAAGTGCAAATTAGAAGCAGTTGGAATCAAGAAGAGTCTGAAAATCAGAAGGATGGAAGATGCAGTAATCAAAACATTGTCCACTCAAGGAAGAATGGAATTTAACCATCAAATAAACTATAAGGGCTCTGCCCTAAGTGGACAACCTAAATCAGATGCACAATTGCAAAAGATGATAGGCGATATGGGAGGATGAGCACTTTGAATTAGGACAGCAAACTACAGTGATGCTCCTTAATTAAACAGGAGATGGGTTTGTACCCAAAGTTTCCAGTCCACAACAACAGACTCATCTGTTTTTGATTATATTTGCAGGAATTAACTACAAAAACAATTATGTAAAATATTATTTTCTTGGCTAAAGAAACTAAGCATAACCCTATCGTTGTAACCTCTAGGATCCAACAGCAAGTAGCTAGAGCTGGAATGAGTACACCAGAAAAACAGATAAACCCATTATATATGCCCTACCCAAACCAAAAATAGCAGTTCAGCTAAGAACTGAATCCCATTTACTCTCCATTGGATATCCATTTTGGTTATTTTGTTTGTTTGGCTATTTTGTTTTGATTTGATTTTTTCAGTTTCGTTATTTTGGTATTTAAGTTGCATCTTCTTGGCAATATTAGCACTACAGCTAATACTGTGGATATTTTACAGTTGCTGAGAATGATGCAACTAAAATACTGAAATCACCACACACAAAAATAACCAGACCAAAAACAAAAAATAAAATAAAACCCAAAATGGAATAATAATTAAAAAAATCAAAACAAGTACTAATTTTGGTCAGGGATAAGAACATAAAGACACATCATACTGGGTCAGACTAATGGTCCATCAAGACTATCATCCTGTCTCCAAAGAAAATAGCCACTCTTGGTCGCTTCAGAGAAGTGCCCAACAGGTCATAACGGAATGATCCATTCCCTGCTGTTCACTCCAAGCTTCCGACAGTCAGGGGTTGTGCCCCCTGACCTATTGGGTAATAGACATTATAGAGCTATCCTCCAAGAACGTTTCCAGTCCTTTTTTAAGCCCAGCTATGTTATGGGCCTTCACAATATCTCCTTGCAATAAGTCCCACAAGTTAATTGTATGTTGAGTAAAAAAGTACTTACTTTTGTTTGTCTTAAATCAGCATCCCCTAGTTCTAGTATTATTTGAGGGTAAATAACAGCTCCCTATTTACTTGTTCCACATCACCCATGATTTTATAAACTTCTGTCATATCACCTTTCAGTCATCTCTTTTCCAAGCTGAAGGACCCTAACCTGTCAAGCCTCTCTTCATGCAAAACTTGCCATTTCATATCGTTGGGCATTTTTGTTGGAGCACCCGAAGGGCTACCTGAAAAGCAAATAATACCCACAAATACTGAACTCATTACTATCAATTTCAGCTATAATTCTAGCTATGCATATTTCCGAAGAAATACTTGGGTTGAATATGATGGAAGTTTATAAAATCATGAGTAGTGCAGAGAATAGTAAAGGGAACTGTTATTTGCCTTTCCACAAAATATTCAAACAGCTGATGAAATCATCAGGCAGCAGGTTAACACAAACAAAAGGAATTACTTTGTTACATACATATCATACAATAAACTGGATGGGTCAATCAATGGTTAATAGCCAAGTCGATTAGGGGATAAAAGTTTTTAAAACTCTGACTACAGAAAACAAAGGGCAAACAGCAGGGGAAGAATCAACACATATCTACCCTGTGTTCTACATTTCCTCTGAAGCATCCAGTGCTGGTCAGTGGCACGATAAAAGATACTGGGAGAAATGAACATTGCTCCAAGCCAGTATTACTGTTCTTGCATTCTCTGGGTGATTTCAGACGTTACGGGCGGGCGGTTCACCGCAGTGAACCCCCAGGGGGGGGTGAACAGCGCAACCATGCGCGGGGGTTGTAAAACGGCCCAAACAGACGTGCCGGGGAAGGGACCATGGGCCGGAACCGGGCCGAACCATCGCGGGCCGCGGCAGCACAACAGACGTGCAGCCGAACCCCCGCCGGGCGCAAAACTCCCACAAGGCACCAGGCAGGGGCGGGACACAGACATGGCCGCCTGAGGGCAAAAGAAGCC
>QEPC01007439.1:1601147-1624382 GCA_003113815.1 Sphenodon punctatus | reverse complement strand
CCTTACCCTATTGTAGAGTTAGCTTTCTGTTGAATAACACACAGCAGAAGTTTCTTCAAAACAGAACTTTACTAAGAGCTCAGAAGACATGCTTCCATACTGTACAGACTGCATGGGACAAGATGGAGGACAGAGAGAGAAAAAGAGAGGAGACAAGGAGAAAAAGAAACTGTTTCGTCCCCCTACTGGAAAACTCCCATATTAAGCTTGCAGAGCTTGCAATGGGCTTTTACTTGTGACTGTTGCACAATTCAACACTCCCTGCCCTCCCCAGGCTGCACGGACAGGGATGTTTCTTTGGTGTCCTAGCCTGGACCATGTTCACCATGGTTTTCCTCCCCAGGTCAGGCCACTGGCACGCCGACGTCACATGCATTTCTACTCACAGTACACCTGAAATCAGTGTTAAAAATTTGCTTCTACATAAATATTAAATGGCTTTAATGGACTGCAAGCTACGTGTCCCACTAGAATATGACATGTGTATCCCTCAGACCATATTATTCATTTATATAGCTCCAGCAATGGGCCAGGTGGTGAGAGAGACAGGCCCTGGCCTCAGGGGCCATAGGAAATATGTCACTTAACATACACTACTGTACAGTCGATATGAAAGATCAGAAGGAGATTGGGAGGGGATTCGAGGCAAAGGGGTACAAGAAGCAGGAGCTGGAAAATTAGAAGAAGGAAAAAAAACCTTCACCCTTAATTATGTTTTTCAGATTCCTTGTATCCAGCCAGCTATTTTCTTTTGTGCCATCCTCGGATCAATTACCTCACCAGTACCAGCTAATAGCACACAGGATTTCACAAGGCATTTGAGTGGAAGTAACTTTAAGTAGGCCAGCAGTTCTGAAGAGAAACACTTGAGCAAGTCCAGTCTGTACCAATGAGTTCCACTAAGTGACTGTAATACAGTTCATAGCCCTGGAGTGAGTCTCGCTCCTTTGCTAATTTAATGGCCATATCGACAGGGGCCATTTACACAGCTTTCCTTAGCAAGGTTGCTGCTGTTTGTTCCAGTTCTTCATACGCTTCTCATTCTGATCACAGACTCACTCATTCTATATTCTGAGCTGAGATTCGAGGCAGCGCTGACTCAAGCCAAAGGCGTAGCTCTCATAGGGTCAGGCAGCAGTGCAACTGCACCAAGGCCCGCAAGACTGTGGGGACCCATTCTCCCTGGTGCAGCTGTCTCCCCTGCTCCTGGGAGGAGGAGGGTGGGTGGGGAGGATCCCATTCCATCTTCTGCTCAAGGGCCCATTCCAGGCTAGCTACGTCCCTGCTCCAAGCGGCTAAAAAATCACACTACTGTGGCCCAGCACTGGGCTTGAATAATACCTCCAGCTCCATAACATCCTGTTGGTGTTGTTATGCTAGAGTACAAATTTACCATATGGGCCAAGGACAATACTGATAGCCACACAAGAATAGATGAGATTTTATTCTTGGGGTGTTTGCCCATGTTACAGGAGGGGGCGGGGAAACTTACCAAACACAAACATACGGCGGGGAATCTTACATTTTGCACTGAATGTGGGCGTGGGCAGGTAAAAGCATTGTGTGATTCTCATGTTGGTTTCAATCACGGATGACAGGGCTGAATTTTGAGCCCTGTTGTCTGTGATTGAAACCCAACACGAGAATCACCTGATGGCGCTTTTGCCCCCACACCCACATTCAAATCAAAATGTAAGTTTCCCCACTTTAAGTTTTTCTCTCGTAAGTTCCCCCCTCTTGTAACGTGGGCAAGCACCCTAGGTCTTAGCAAACTTGCATGCAATATAGCCCTCTGTTTTCCATGGTAGGTGGAAACACTACAGGCTTAATTTGTGCGGAGGCTCAACCTTGTCGCCATTCCCAGATCTTGTCACTGCTCCTACTCTGCAAAGCCACACATCACTCATGGCTGAATGAGCACTATTTTCTTTTTGCACAATTCTGCTACCCACCAACCAGGACTTGATCTCCTGTAACATTTGTGGACCCAACCATTTGCCTACTGGACAGGACCAAGGTCCAGTGAACAAACACAAGTGAAGCCTTCAGGACAGTCCACTCTTTAGCTTTGACCAAATGAAGACTATGACTTGCATGTAAAACCTATCAATTTGACCAGGCATTTAGCAGGCATAGGTTTCAAAGTGCTGTTTTAATGTGAATTTTATATTTTATATTACATACATTGTTACCCACTCCAAGTCTTTTGGGAAGGACAGGCTAAAAATCCAAAAATACATAAATGAATGTATAAAACACACATATACATAAAATTTACCAAAGCCTGTTCTTTCACTATACTGGCTGGCAGCTCTAAGAGCTCTACAGTCGGAAAATGCTGACACAGTGACTTGGTGTGGCCTGTTATGCATTTGCTAAATAATGCAAGCTGGCAGGTGCCCATTTCTACATACTGTATAAACGCTCCCTTCAGCAGGCAGTGTCTGACTTTTTACATGCCTAAAGAAGGGCTCTGTGTAGCCTGATGACTTTGGTCCAATAAAAGAGTTCATCTAAACTGTTTTGTTTCCATCTTTTAAAAGACTAGCATTTAACAAGTAGGAACTAGCACTGGGTATTTAGACACCAGTCTTTTCTTTTTAAATATGTGCCTTTTTGTCGCATTAATCATCACCGATTCTAATTCAGGATGATGATCTGAATTACCCAAACACAACTGGCTACGGATGGAGCAAATATCACTTTTTGGCATTCATCACTCTTCAACAGGATGAGTGCATCCACCTAAAGGAGATGGGCCCCCACCACCCCACCCAAAGGAGGCAGGATAAGTGAGTAATGCAGCACACATTCACTGTAAAGCCTGGTTGATCACATTATCCATCCATCCATTTTTAATTTATATCCCATCACAGACAGCTCAAGGCAGCTAACAAAATACATAATAAACACATAATGCAACAACGCACCAAAACTATATCAAAAAGCAATCAATAATAATACAAAAACCCCTACATTTCATTTATATTCCTAACAAACCCCAACACCGAATACAACAGCATTTCAATACATAGCATCCCCCCTTCTCCCCCATTAATTACCAACCTAACCAACCTCCATCCTCAGCTACTTTCTATCCCCTCCCTGCTGCCACCAGGGAGAAGCCCTCTCCCCACCCTACTGCTCTCACCAGGAGGGAGGGTCCTTTCATGAGCTTTATATATATATATATTCCCCCTCCCACCAAATACTATTGACCCCAGCCCCATCTGCTGGCCCCAGTCATCTGGCCCAGCTGAAGAGCACAGCCAAAGGGCATGCCCCGTTGGACATGCCCCTTCGGCATGTATCCCCGGCACGGCTGCCAGCACGGCCATCGGCCACTCCCCGCATTTGTGGGAGTGACCCGGAAGCCGGCCTCTCCAAGCCCCGCCCCCTCCCTAAAAGCAGAGGAGCCGACAGCTTGTTCCGGGCACCAACTGGAGCGGATCTTCCCCTGCCACTTTTACTGGTACGCCGACCCACAACACCTGCAGAGTGTCCTTGATCCAAGTCCACGGGGGTGGGGGACTGGTGGTGCAAGCCCCCAATGGTAACCCTCGTGAAGGGGGTGGTCAGGCAAAAAGTACCCTCAGCCCCTATCTCCAAGGGGGGATACGAATGGAGGGCGCTCTCATCCACAGTCTCTGGGGGGGGCGGGGGAGGGGGAGCTGGTCTCAACAAACCCCCACATTCATCCTCTGCCCCCACCTCAGCAAGTCACCTCCATCACAGCCAGCCCTGGCGCTGCTATTCCTTCTACCTCCGCCTCTGCTGCCAGCCAGAATCCCACCTCAGGTGTGGCCAGGGGGTCCCGCTGTTGCTTCTGCCATGAACTGCACCCCGTCAGCCACTCCCTGCATTTGTGGGAGCGGCCCAGAAGCCGGCCTCTCCAAGCCCCGCCCCCTCCCTAAAAGTGGAGGAGCCGACAGCCTGTCCCAGGCACCAGCTGGAGCAGATCTTCCCCTGCCACTTTGACGGGTACGCCAACCCACAATACCTGCAGAGCGTCCTTGATCCAAGTCCCCGGGTGGGGTGGGGGGACTGGTGGTGCAAGCCCCCAATGGTAACCCTCGTGAAGGGGGGGGGGTCAGGCAAAAGGAACCCTCAGTCCCTATCTCCAAGTGGGAAATCGATGGAGGGTGATCTTATCCACAGTCTCTGGGGGCAAGGAGCTGGTCCCAACAAACCTCCACATTCATCCTCTGCCCCCACCTCAGCATGTAACCTCCATCACAGCTAGCCCCTGTGCTGCTGTTCCTTCTACCTCCACCTCTGCTGCCGGCCAGAATCCCACCTCGGGTGTGGCTAGGGGGACCCGCTGTTGCTTCTGCCATGGCCTCTGCCATGGAAGTGCTGAGCGAAGCCAAGACTCATCTTGCTCTTTTTAGAAAATTAAAGACTTTTATACAAATTCTTTTAATATTTACCCAATATTCCATCATACCAAGTTGAGTCGGGGCCTATCTGACTGATTTCGTTCTAGCTGGGTACTCCCTACACCATCAGCCTCAGCCAGAGGGATGGGGGTGGGGGTGTAGCCATTATTTTCAAGGATACATGGACTGTGAGGAGGTATCTGGTGCAAACTATGGTAGGCATGAAGGGACTCCCCTTGTGATTGGTTTGGCCAAAGGCAGACTGAGGTTGCTGCTGATATACTGTGCACCAACCTGTATGGCAGCTTCCCTGCATGCTCTAGCCAAGCTGCTATCAGAGGTGGACTCACAGTCCCCAAGGACTGTTGTCCTGGGGGACTTCAACATTCATGCTGATGCCAGTCTTGAGGGGATGGAGCGAGAGTTCATGGTCACCATGGCAACCATGGGATGGTCTCAGGTAGTGGTAGGCCTGACACATAATGGGGGACACACCCGTGACCTGATATTTTGCACTGGCCTGGGGGGGCGAATCCGTTGGTGGGGGAGGTGTCATCTGTGCCCTTGTCATGGACAGATCATTACTGCCTTCGGGGCAGTCTCTTGGCACATGTCTGCCCCTGGAAAGGTGCGGAACCAATTTGGTTGGTTCGCCCCTGGAGACTTATGGAACCGGAGCAGCTCCAGAATGCCCTTGGGAGCTTCCCTCCAATCTTAATGACCGCTCACTCAATGACCTCATGGCGCTTTGGAACACCTTGTTGACCAAGGCCATTGACAGAATGGCTCCCAAATGTCAGTTCCTTGAATGCCGACTCCAAATGTCCCCCTGGTATACAGAGGACCTCTGGAGAATGAAGCGGGAAGGGCAGCGGTTGGAGCGATGGTGTTGTTGTTCTCGTGCTGAAGTTGACCGATTGCAGCATAGAGCTAGTTTATGAACCTATGCTGTGGTGGTGCAGGCAACAAAGAGGAGATACTTTGCTGCCCTCATTGTGTCCGTAAAGTCGCGAACAGCTGAGGTTTTCTGGGTGGTGATGAAGAAAACCCCAATATTCTGTTTGCCCCATAGTACCCTCTGCCCGCTTAAACAATAACCTGTAGTTACCCCATCATGCTAGGATTGCTTAAAAATTAAACAGGCTTTGCTTCTTCTCAGATAGATAAGCCCCACCTTTGAAGTTTACTTTGTTTATAGGGAGGACTCCTTTAGACAGGCTTTGCTTCTCCTCAGATAGATAAGCCCCACCTTTGAAGTTTACTTTGTTTATAGGGAGGACTCCTTTAGCTCAAGAATGCACCTGGTTTTGGTCTAGATAACGACACTCACTTAGAAGTGAACTGTCTTTTCCTTAAATAATGAGTTTGCAAGTTATGCTGTCATGAATATTTACTGCGCAGTTGCAGGAACCCATGTATGGGCTTTCCGCCCAAGCATTTATGTATAAGAATATAGTGCTCTTTGTTGTGGGGTGCTCAGGATTCCATGATCCTAGAGGCCTGCAACATGTTGTGAAAATCTGCTGAATAAAGACTATCTGCCGTTTGCATCTGCAGCCTCCTCGTCTCAAATCTTTACCCACGGAATTCCACGTCAGTGGTGTGGGGGCTGGTCAGTTTGGTCTCCCTCTGCCTGGAACTGGAATTTTCCAGTGCTCTCTGTGACAGGTTTGTTGACATTTTTGTGGATAAAATTGCTTGGATTCACTACGTTTTGATGCCACATTTATGGCAGTGGGTGAACCAGAGGTGGTGGAAGTCCCACCTTGTCCTGTTTTATGGGATCAGTTTCAGTGGGTGTCGGCCACTGAGGTGGAGGATGT
Organism: Sphenodon punctatus; assembly: GCA_003113815.1. Taxonomy (NCBI): domain Eukaryota; kingdom Metazoa; phylum Chordata; class Lepidosauria; order Sphenodontia; family Sphenodontidae; genus Sphenodon; species Sphenodon punctatus. The sequence goes on along the minus strand of QEPC01007439.1, from coordinate 1,618,180 downwards.
CCTTGAGGAGGTTAGGGCCACCTGTTGTGAAATTGACTTATGCCCATCCTGACTGGTTAAGGCCAGCCGGGAGACGTTGGAGCTGCTGTTGTCAGGGGTAGTCAATGCCTCCTTTAGGGAGGGCACAGTGCTGGGCTGCCTCAAGGAGGTGGTGGTGTGGCCTCTGCCCAAGAACCCATCTTTGGACATTGACTCCCTGGCCAGCTATAGGCCAGTCTCTAACCTTCCTTTTTTAGGGAAGGTTATTGAATGGGTGGTAGCCCAGCAGCTTCAGGGGCATCTGAACTGTGTCAGTTTTTTGGATCCCCTTCAGTCCAGTTTTCAGACGGCTTTTGGCACTGAGACTGTACTTGTGGCCTTGGTCAATGACCTCTACCGGGAGTTGGACCATGGTCGTTTGACCCTGTTGATCCTGTTAGATCTTTCAGCTGCATTTAACACTGTTGACCATGAAATGTTGGTAGTCCACTTCAAGACTGAGCTGGGGTAGTGGGACTGTTCTTGAATGGTTCCATTCCTTCCTGGCTGGGAGAATTCAACATGTAGTACTGGGTGATTGTTCATCATCTCCCTGAGACATCATGTGTGGAGACCTGCAAGGTTTGATTTTGTCCCCTCTCTTGTTCATCATGTACATGCAGCCTTTAGGGGAGGTCGTCAGAGGGTTTTGTGTGCAGTGCCATGACACCCAACTTTACCCTCTTTTTCAGATGACCCAGGCCCAGCAGTCTGGGTGCTTACCCGTTGTCTGATGGCTGTGGGGGATTGGATGAGGGCGAGCTGTCTGAAGCTGAATCCCAACAAGACAGAGGTGATGCTGGTGGGGAGGGCTGAGGAAGTGGTGGTGCCCATCATTGATGGGGTCCATCCTCCATTGGTTCCTCAGCTTCAGAGTCTGGGGATGCTCCTCAATACACAGGTCCATCTGGATGCCCAGTTGGTGGTTGTGGCAAAGGGGACATTTCTCCAGTTACATCTGGTGCAACGGCTTCAGCCATATGTCTTGGACTCTGACCTAGCCACCATCATTCATGCTTTCATCACCTCAAGACTGGACTACTGCAACACGCTCTACATGGGGCTACCCTTGACGATGGTCTGGAAGCTGCAGTGCAGCTGGTGCAGAATGCATCAGTCTGCCTCCTAACGGGGACAGGGCACCACAAGCACATTACACCGGTGCTCTGGTCTCTGCATTGGCTGCCTATAGTCTTCTGGGCCCAATTCAAGGTGTTGGTTTTGGCCTATAAAGCCCTATTTGGCTTGGGCCCTCCTTGCCTGCAGGATCGCCTCAACCCTGGGTCCTGGACCAGTCCCAGCAATTGTCCTGGGACGCCCTCCTTGGGGTTCCCCAAGTATCTTGTGTTGTAACGATAAGAAGGGTGTTCTTGATGGCCGCACTGAGGCTGTGAAACTCTCTCCCAAAGGAGGTACACTTGGCCCTGAACCTCCACTCTTTCCTCAGACAATGTAAGACCTAGATGTTCTGCTGGGCTTTTGGCGAGAGAGATGGGTGATGGGGTTGGGTAGGGGAGAAGGGGTTTTAAGTCTACCTAACTTATTGGTTTGGAATATTTTTGTATTTATATGGTGTGTTTTTACTGACGTTTTTATATTTTTATGTTTTTTATTGTGTTGTAAGCCGCCCTGAGCTGCAATAGCAGGAGGGGGCAGCCTAGAAATCTAATAAATAAATAAATAAATAAATATTAGCTCGAGTCAAAAGTCCTACCTGGATGAGAAAATGCATCCCTTTGTTATAGTTTCAGCGCAGATAAAGGCTGGCCTTTTAATAAAGCAGCCTCCCGGATAGATTCCCCAGCTAGAGCAGAAGAGAAACCCGGGATGTCTCTCTACATGTAATGATTGCCACTCTTCCAGCTGCTGAACATGGGGGTGAGCGTTATCTTTGTTCAAGTACACTCGGGAAGTAGCCACGGATTTGCTACCTGGAACAAATCCAGGGAATTCATCCGGACTCATGGAGAACTCCAGAATTCCAAATCCAGAACTCATTGAGTAGTCAAAAGGGTGACATGCAATAAACGTCTTTTCGAGGCTTTGCCGAGTCAGGTTCACCAGCAGAGCTTTGCCGAATCTATTTTCACCAGCATGGAGTTTTGCCTTGCAGCAAGGAGCTCTGCCTTAGAGCTGTCAAAAACAAGTATACCTGTTGAAATTGCAGTACCCAAACCATCTCGGACAAATCAGGCACTGAACGGCACCCGTTTAGTGTCCAACAAGTTGCCTACATTAACAAATTACCATTTTCCATTAGTGAATCAGCCGTTTTCTATTACCAAGTTTCCATTATTCCATTTTCTGCCATTTTACCAAGTTACAGATTTAGCTTTACTTAGTCTATTTCAACAATGGGGCTTTCGAGTTTCACCTGTTTATGTGGCCACCTGATGGGCTCCCCACTCCTTCCTAGTGTGGACTTCATGCTGCATCACGACAGGATGGGTGTCTTCAGACATTACGAGATCACGGTGAACCACGGTGAATACCCACCTGTGGTCACCGTGTCTCGAACGTCTGTTTGCGGGGTGCCAGATGTTTGCCACGGTGAATCCCCACATGGGGTCTGTTTGAACCACGCTTCCCGGGCTAGCCGGGGGAAGGTCCCGGGAAGCGTGGTCAAACGGAGCCCGGGCCGGGACCAACGAAAAGTCACGTCTGGCCGCGCGCCACGGCCCGGGATCCCCGGAGGGATCCCGGGCCACGGTGCTTCCAGCCCGACGCGGCGGCCGCAATGGCCCCGCCGCCCGCCCGTCTCCTCGGAGGGCGGGCGGCGGGGTGCGTGGAGGGGGCGGGGCCGTGCGGCCGCACGTTGCGCCGTGCAGCCCCGGCCCCTCCCAGTTTCCCCGTCGGGATCCCCCCGGCACATCTGTTGTGGCGTTACGGGGTGACCCCGGCGGGGAACGAAGCCGGTGGTTTCGGTACGGGGCCAAAGGGCCCCGTAACGTCTGAAATCACCCGATGATGGGGTAGTAACTATCATGGGGTTCATTTCCACCGTGGGTAACGTAACGTGTAGAGCCAACTACAAAGGATGTGTGACCTCCAAGTATTTCCCAGTTTCTCCCAGTACTTCCATTTTACACACTGGATAGACAACTGGGCTTTCAAAGAACTCTGGAAGGTGCAAAGTGATCACTTTGAGTGATCACTTGGTAAAATAGGATGCACTTAAGCTTGCTTAAAGTTCCTACCGGATTACTGAGCATGGGTTTCAGATTCACAGCCTGAATTCATTTCTCAGATTTCCCAAAACTAAATTCGGGCCTATTTCAATTTCAAACTGTTTAATTTTCTAGAAACTTTAACGTGCTATTCTTTGTTATGTTTAATTAGCAACTTTTGATGGAATTTCTTATTAAGCTTCAAGGGTAAATTCACTAGAAGAGCTGGTTGGGGTTTTAAAAGTTTGAAGTAATAATATTTTTAAGGTTTTTAATTAGTTGTAACTTTAGACCTTTTTTTTTTCATTTTCCAAACACTCATTACCAGAGATTTCGACAACTTGCAAAAGTACAAAGCAGCAGCCAGAAGCAAGGAATTTGGCACCATCCCCAGCCTTCATTCATAATAAACCTCTTTAAAAAGTGACTCAGCACAAACTAAAGGCAACTCTCACAAAGCAGAAAGACTTGCTTTGCAACTTTCCAACTATGTCAGTAGGTTTTTAATCACCGTAAATAATGTGCTAGACGTTTTATTTTTGCAAGTGCTACATATTTATCCTTCAGACTGGTGTATCACACACCTCTCATTATCTAAAATAATACTGTCAGACATAATTATTAAAAGTCATCAGAAGAGGCTAATCTAGTTTAATAAGGTACATGTTCAACTGAAATGGCTACTTTAAAAACAGCACAATGCACGTAAACAAGCTGGTCTAGAATCCAAGTACATTATATGACTTCCTTGAAGACGTATTTCTGGCTCCTGGTGGCATTACTTCCTAGCAATAATGGATTAAGAATATGCAGCATGACCTGCTTGGTTATTTTAAACTCTGATCCTGCAAAACATAAATAGGTTTGAGTGCAGACATCTGCACCTAGCGGCAGCACCCCATTGACTTCTGCTTGCATGACTGGTGCTGGGGATGACAGTAGTTTCTCTGGGCTCTGCAGGCAAAGGTAGAAAACTCTGGCATTCCAGACTGTTGTATCTTGTGGTTCTGTGACTATTTTGCCTGACTGCCAAGAAGGTAACTGCGACAAATATGCTCATACAAGATTTACATTATCAGAGGACTCCACGTTCGGAGGTCTTTCCTTTTTCCAATTGCCATTAGTGGTGAGACTCTGGGAAGGGCTGGTCTTTGGCTCATGTCAGAGTAATACTTTGGTGTTCTGGAACAAACATCTGGATGAGAAATCTTCCGATGATGTTTTCTCCAGTAGGTAACCAATTAGCCATATTGACATACCCAAATTAGCCATCTGTGAGCTGTCCCTCTGCTCTACCTCGGTGCCATAGAGATTAGCTACTAGCAGCACAGACTAACTGACTCATGCGTTCAGTGGGTGAAATAGTATTGGAAGGGTGTACCAGTAAAATGGCAACTCCTTTTTGCCTTGCAACAAACGTCCTAAGGTAATTTCACTGTTTTCCACAAATGTGACCAAAAGACTCAGAATTTGGCTAGGAAGAATTTAAAAGTGCATGCGGGCCAGCACTAAGCTCAGAAATAGTCATCCACTTTCTCACTAACTGTGATGAAGTCTTGCCTTATGTAAAGAAAAACAGAGAAAACAGAATATTTGCTTTACCGTCCACCTTTCTATCTTTTCTCCCTTCCCCAGGTCTCTCTCTTTCTCTGTGTCTCTCTCCCTCTTACATACGCACACACGCACTTCCACTCTTTCTGATCTCTACTGTTCCAGGCTCACAACGCAAACTGAATTTTCAAGGCCAGCGAAGATGCTGCAATTGCATACCCAGCTAAGCTAAAAGTAATGCAAGGAGACATTAAATATTTATTTTTTGATTACGACAGACCTGAGCATTTCCTGGAAGCCAGCAACTCAGCAGTAATAGGAGAGGTCCTGGAATCTAATGAAGTCAATAAGATACCACAGCTTACATTTATATAGCGCCTTTCATCTTGTGTGGGTTCCAGGGAGGGTGATTTTGCCCTAGAATCCCTTTTACTAAAGCTATGAACCAATTAGGCGCAAAATAGGAAGAGGAAATTAGGATGTGGCTCATAGGAATAAAGTGCTCAAATGGCAGAATAATTTACAAGTTAACCAATTCATTTTCACAGTTCTCCACCAGCTCTCCTTGGGCAAATATTCAACCTATTTGCAAAAGAAGGTCAGGCCCCATGTCTTGGGCCTATACCCATTCCCCAGGGATTCTGAAGCAGTGTCTGGCCCTTGTTCTGAGCACCTGTCTCACCCTGCCTGTGGCCCAGACATTCCCTGTGAAGGCTCTTTGTGTTAACCAGGCCACACCCTTCTCCAGCCTTCTCCCAGTCCTGCCACCTTTGGCTGTCAGATAGAATACATGCCAGGCTGGTAGCAGCAGGAAGCTGGGTAGAACAGAATTTCCAGTTCCTTTCTCCATCTTGCGTGAATCCTGCCTGTAGACTCATCCCCCCTTGCTTGTGTGTCCTTGTGTTCCCTGATGTGACTGGCTTCCTGCCTTGTTCCCCTTCCAGCCTCTGTGCTCTCCACACCTGCTCTCCACACCTGTTCCCCTTCCAGCCTCTGTGCTCTCCACACCTGCCTGTTCCTATATCTCCCCTAGACCTTCCCTCCCAGAATCTGACCCTGGGCCCCAACCCAGCATCTGTCTATGTCCTGGATGCCCCACAGCCCCTGATCCTCACAAGAAAAAACAAAGACTAAGGAAGTAGTTCTTCCTAAACTCACTTCTGCCACCAGAACTCCATTACTGAATAAGAGATGGGATGATTGCTTTCAGTGGACACCTCTGGTGCAAGAGCATTTCAGATCACAGACTAAAGCTCCCATAAAGGGAACCTTCAGCCCTAGCTGCAGAGTGTTGGAGCTTCTGGAGGGGCTGTGTTTTGAGACTCTTTTACACCTGCACCTGGATGCCTGTCTCCCAGTTCCCGCAGCACCAAAGGCACTGGCCGTTAGGTGGCCATTAAGAGGCTAGAGGGGCCTTATATTTGCCTGCAGCGTAGTTTCTGTTGTTGTTTCTTTCCTCCCCCACCCCCACCCTGGAGCAGCAGCATAACCAAGAGGTGGCCCAGGGGGGCTATGCCCCCCCCATTCAAGTCCAGTTCCCCCTCTGGTTTTTCTCCTCTTTCTGTCTGCTTTTGCCATCCTCCTAATTAAGAACATAAGTAGTGCCATACTGGGTCAGACAAATGGTCCATTGAGCCCAGTACCTATCTTCAACAGTGGCCAACCTTGGTCACTTGGAAGAAGTATCCAACAGGTCACAATGGGGCCATCCATTCCCTATTGTTCACTCCCAGTTAGTCCCCAGCAGTAAGAGAGGTTATGCTCCCCAAAACCTACCTGGCTAATAGCTGCTAATGGACCTGTCCTCCAGAGACTTGTCCAATCCTTTTTAAAACCCAGCTATACTACTGGCCTTGATCACATCTTCTGGCAACAAATTCCACAACTTAATTTTATGTTGAGTGAAAAAAGATTTGCTTTTATTTGTTTTAATTCTGCTACATGTTAGTTTCATGGCATGTCCTCTAGTTCTAGTAGTATATCAGAAGGAAAATAATAACCGTTCCCTATTTACTCATTCCACACCACTCATGATTTTATAAACTTCTTTCATATCCCCTCTCAGTCATCTCTTCTTCAAGCTGAAGAGCCCTATCCTATTTAGACTCTCTTCGTAGGGGAGCTGTTCCGTACCCTTTATCATTCTTGTTGCCCTTCTCTGTACCTTTTCTATTTCTACTATATCATTTTTAGATGAGGCGACCAGAACTGCACACAATACGTAAGGTGCAGTCAAACCATAGGTTTATATAGAGGCATTATGATATTTTCAGTGTTATTCTCTATCCTCTTACAAATAATTCCTAACATTGTGTTTGCTTTTTTGACTGCCTTTCAATGTCCACAATGACTCCAAGGTCCTTTTCCTGAGTGGTAATTCCTAATTTAGAACCCAGCATTGTGTACATATAGTTTGGATTATTTTTCTCTATGTGCATCATTTTGCACTTGTCCAGAATAAATTTCATCTGCCGTTTAGATGCCCAGTCACCCAATCTCACAAGATCCTCCTGCAATTCTTCACAGTCGTGTTTTACTACCTTGAATAACTTTGGGTGTTTTCAGGCCAGTGCCTCCCCAGGCATTACCCACGCATTACCCACAGGGCAACCAGCGGGTAATGTGTGGGAATTGGTGGGGAGGAGCTTGTCTCAAAACACCCTTAGTGTCATCTGCAAATTTGAGGTTTTATTGTATTTTTATTGTATTTTGTATTTTTATACAAAATACAAGCTGCCCTGAGCGCCTTTGGGGAAGGGTGGGCTAGATACTTGAATAAATACATAATTAAATTAATTAAATGAAATGAATGTGTAATCCTGAAGCTGTTTGCTGCCAGTGCTAGTTCTTTGCTCTGATGCAAGCCTCCAAAGAGCTGAAGGATCTTGAAGCAGTGACTTTCCTGTTCCTGGTCAATGAAAGAGCTGTTATAGCTGAGATTAAAATTCAGTGTCTACATGACAGTCTGTCAGGTTCCATATGATCTTGTACTGGACAGTGCCATTCCACTGAGAGATGCAGTAATGGTGATGGATGGCTTTCAAGCCATGGGCTTTCCCAGTTGCATTAGGATGATCAAGAAGGACCATGAATAATATTCATGATTATTATGCATGAATAATATGCATGTTCCCATGCCTTACACACCCTACAGTGGCTCCTGGTACATCAAGAGGAAGGGTATTTATTGTTCTGCAGGACCTGGTCAACAACAGTGAACTACCACAGATGTGTGGGGTGGTCAGGAAAGGTCCATGATACTAAAGTTTTAGTCACTGTTTAAAAGGATGGAAAGACAGAAGTGGCTTATGCAGAAAGTCACAGCTGACCTCTCAAAGAGAGTGAGTATCACAAAACACACTACTCTCCTACTCTGATCTCTCTACCTGTTCTTATTCTACTGCCAGTCCAAGACCATGTATCTTATCTTCAGGTGAGACTTGGCTACCTCAGAGACAGCATCTCTATCCACAATGCACCATGACAGCTGATGTTCAACAGGACATTAACAAGCCTCTCTAGGAAGACAAAGCTCACATCAGCTCTTCAAGCTGAACAACCCATTAACACACATTAACAACCCTACTGCCCTCACAATCAGGGTGGTTAAAGCACGGTTCAACAGTGTGTTTGTGCCGCAGGAACAGAAGAAGTGTGATCTGCATCAGACCAATGGTCCATCCTGTCCAGCATCCTGTCTCCAACAGTGGCCACCTTTTGTTCCTTTAAAGAAGTGCCCAACAGTCACAATGGAGTGATCCATTCTCTGCTATTTACTCCCGGCTCCCAACAACCAGAAGTCACATCCCCCAAACAACTTGACTAATAGCCAGTTTTGGACCTATCCTTTAAGAACTTACCTAATCCTTTCTTTGAACCCAATTACAACTATTAGTTTTCACAACATCCTTCGGCAACAATTCCTCCCCCCCATTTCTCCTCTCTTCACATGAAGCCAGATGCAAGAGAAACGCTAGGGATGGATCCACATGGGGCTATGCAATATTTGAAGCCTCGCATATTCTTGTAAATTAATAATTTTATTTTAATGTTTGTGCTTAAAAAGTTGTCTGGAGCTAATGAGTTACGCCCATTGGGGTTTTTTGCTATCCCATAGACAGCATAGATGCTCTAATACAGGGATTGGGAACCTCTGGCCCGTGGGCCAAATCCACTCCATAGCTGGTTTTAATTTGGTCCCTTTCCAATTCTTTGATCTGGCACAAGGATCCACTCTCTAACCTCTAGCAGTGAAAGACTGGGCTGAGGGGAAGGGGATATTATTATTGTTATTAAGTATTTGGCTTCAGCAATGTACCTGAAGCTTTACAACTGCCCCAGAGGGTTTACAATCTAAGAGAGATGAGGGGTGGGGACAACAGAGGGAGAGACAAGAATACATTCATGAAGGGATGAGTTTGCAGGTGCACATGCTTGGCTTAGTTGCATAAGGGAAGGTGATGTTGAGAAAATCAGGAAGGGAACTAAGGGGATGACGACTGCTGGCAGCCAACCAGGAAGCTTGGAGGCAGGGCTAAAGAAGAGATGGACAGGAGGAGAGGTGGGGTCAAGGTCAAGCAGGACATGAAAACAGGATAGAGCCAGGTAAAAGCCAGGCCTACTATGGTAGTGGTGCCAATGATCGGCAAGCACTCCGATGAGGAGGAGCTAGGGAAAGCCTGATGGAAGAGGTAGGTTTTCAGGAGGGATTTGAAGGTTGGGAGGGAGGGAGTGAAACAAATGTATTCAGGGAGGGAATTCCAGGCATGGGAGTTCCAGGCATGGGGGGCAGCAAGGGAGAACAGGTGGAATATGTTGAGGAGCAGGGGAATTGTGAGCAGACGAGGGTGGGAGAAGAGGAGGAACGGAGCTTTTCGACAGGAGCCTACTGGAAGATGAGTGTGGAGAGGTAGGCAGGGCAGTGGGGAAGCAAGGTCATGAATAGCCTTGTAGGCAAAGACAAGAGGCTTGTGCTGAACACGTTCAGGTAGAGGGAGCCAGTGGAGTGAGACGACGAGGGACTGCATGTGGTCAAAGCAGCGGGTGAGGTGGGTGATCTTGGCGACAGAGTTTTGAATAGGCAAGAGGGGGGCAAGGTGAGAGAGGGGAAGGCCAGTGAGAAGGAGGTTGCAATAGTCAAGGGGAGAAATAATCAGAGCATGGACTAGTGTTTTAGCAGTGGAGACAGTGAGGAAAGGATGGATCTTAGCAATGGGTGTCTTCAGACGTTACGAGATCACGGTGAACCACGGTGAATACCCACCTGTGGTCACCGTGTCTCGAATGTCTGTTTGGCGGCCGCCAGATGTTCGCCATGGTGAATCCCCACATGGGGTCAGTTTGAACCACACTTCCCGGGCTAGCTGGGGGAATGTCCTGGGAAGCGTGGTCCTGGGAAGCGTCCCGGGCAGGGACCAACGAAAAGTAACGTCTGGCCGTGCGCCACGGCCCGGGATCCCCGGCGGGATCCCAGGCCATGGCGCTTCCGGCCTGACGCGGCGGCCGCAATGGCCCCGCCGCCCGCCCGTCTCCTCGGAGGGCGGGCGGCGCGGTGCGTGGAGGTGGCGGGGCCGTGCAGCTGCACGTTGCGCCGTGCGGCCCCGCCCCCTCCCAGTTTCCCCACCGGAATCCCCCCGGCACGTCTGATATGGCGTGACGGGGCGACCCCGGGGGGGGAATGAAGCCGGTGATTTCGGTATGGGGCCAAAGGGCCCCGTAATGTCTGAAATCACCCAATGTTGCACAGGGAGAGACAGCAGGCACTAGCAACAGATTCAATTTGTAGTTTCAAGGAGAAGGAGGAGTCAAAGATGAACCTCAGTCTATGTGTCTGGGGGACAGGCTGAATGGTGATCCCATCAATGGAAATTGAGAAGAAAGAGGGAGAGGAAGGCTTTGGAAGGAAGATGAGGAGTTCAGTTTTGGCCATATTAAGTTTCAGTTGATGGCAAGACATCCAGACAGAGATGTCAGAGAGAGAGTTTGTGATATGAGATTGGACAGAGGGAGAGAGAAAGAGGGTGAAGAGATAGAGGTGAGTATCATCAGCATAAAGGGGATATTGGAAGCCATGCAATTCCATGAGTTTGCTCAGGGACGGAGCATAGAGGGAGAAGAGAAGGACAGAGCCTTGGGGAACTCCAACCGAGAGGGGAAGTGATGTGGAGGCAGTACCAGCAAGAGATACACTGAAGGAGCGGTTAGAAAGGTAGGAGGAGAACCAGTCAAGAACCAAGCCCTGGAAACCAAGGGTGCTTTTGCAAATTAGAAATGTTGATTTGCCAATATTGGCATATTTCTGATTGCACTTGAGGTGTTTTTCTCCTTTTATTAATCGGATGTATTTGTAGAAAAATTGCCATGTATTTTAAGAGGTTTATTTATTATTGTGAAATTAATGTATGTGAAATGTTTGCTCAATTTTATTTGTTTTAATTAAGTTTGTAACTAATTTTGGCTTACAGCTGTAAATAAATTCTATCTAAGTAACCAAGGGTGAGGAGAGAGTCGAGAAGGAGTGTATGGTCACAGTGTCAAAGGCAGCAGAGAGATCAAACTGGACAAGAATGGGGTAGAGGTGGTGATTGGATTTAGCTAAGAGAAGATCATTAGTGGTTTTAGCAAGAGCAGTCTCAGTCGAGTGAAGAGCACGGAAGCCAAATGGAGAGGAAGTCAAGACAGCAAGTGTAGACAACGCACTCCAAGAACTTGGAGTAGGGGTGAAATAAGTTCTCACCTAGGGTGAAAATCTCATTGAGAATGGTCTTCTTGCCGAGATTTTCTAGGTTGAGAATCTCACGAGAGTCAGTGTTCTCGCTGGCACTTTAATGAGATTCTCAAAAATGGTCACCGGGGCTGCCATTTTGCGCATGTGCAGAACATTTTGGAGTTTTCAAGAATCTCATGTGATTCTTGAGAAACCTCAAAAAATGCTCTGCACATTCACAAAGGAGATACAGGGGGGTCGTACATGCACAGAATGGCCACGGTGGCCATTCTGTGCATGCACAGAGCATTTTCAAGGTTCTCGAGAATGTCATGAGATTCTCGAGCACCTTGATGAGATCTTGCGTGATCTCACTGGCATTGCAAGAATCTACAGTGTTCTCGCAAGAATGCATTTGTATTCTTGTTTCAGTCCTAGCTTGGAGGCAAAGGTGAGGAGAGAGATGGGGCGGTAATGGAGGGATCAGAGGGGCCAAGGGAGGACTTCTTGAGGATAGGGAAGACAATGGCCTGTTTGTTGAAAGCAGAGGGAAAGGAGCCAGTAGAGAGGGAGAATAGAAGCTGTGTCCATGGCACTGATCCATGATCTAGACTCTCTACTGCCTTCCCCCATCCTGAGCACACCCCATGAGCATCCTCACCCCAACTCCTGTCATCCAGCCTACGGAGCTTGTGTTAATTTTCAGAGTGGCCTGTGGAAGGGAAAAGGTTCCCCACTGCTGCTCTAATGAGACAGGGATGGGACGGTGTGCACACATGTAGATAAACATCTTTCATGTAAGTAACAAGGGAATAAGCACCTTACATATTGATATTGGGTGGTTATTCTGTGCCAGAGGAACAAGATGGACATGAGTGAATATGCAATGCAACATGAGACAGAGTCATTTAAATGTCTAGTGAGAAAGATAAAGGGTGGAGCTTCTTGGAAACCATTTTAGTCCCTTCAAAGGTTCAGGCATTTACTCAGCCCCACCCACTTCAGGCGGTATCTTATGAGAAACTGTAGCTTATGAGAAACTCTTGCCTATTCACAACAAACTCCTGAACTCAATATTTTATAAGCTCACATCGCTTTTATTTTAAATACACCTTTGTGTGTTTATGTATCCAGACAGAATACTTAACACATGTTTTATGTACAATTTTTAAATTAATTGAACGAGGAAGGATACGTGATGCTCTCAGCTACAAGAAGACTAGGAGCTCTCCCCACTGTATATAGAAGGCAATGAGAGCCGCTTCTGTCCTGCATTATTATTTTTAATCATTTATATAGCACTTTCAGTGATCAAAGTGCTTTACAATCCTTATCTCATTATCCTAACCTCCCAATCCTCTGGGGTAGATCATTATTCCCATTTCACAGATGGGGAACTGAGGCTAAGGGGGGTCTTTCTCACAAGGCAATATGCGCAGTGTTTGCCTCCAGGAAAAACTCGGACAGGAAAATGCTGCTCAGCTTCAAGTCTTGTGAGAATGCAAAGCAGCACAGCTTTGTCTCCAATCATGTGGAGGATGCAGCACTGGGAAATCAAGCTCTGCATCCTCCGCATGATCGAAGGCAAGGCTGCATGCTTTGCTTTCCCACAGAACTTGAAGCTGTGCAGCATTTGCCTCCCAGAGTTTTTCCTGGAGGCAAACACTGTACATATTGCCTCGTGGGAAAGCAACCTGAGACTTGTACAAGGCCACCCACCAAGTTCATGACTAAAACAGGATTTAAGCACCGGTCTCCAAGGTCCAACCTCAACATCTGATCCACTAGGCTACACTGGTTCATAGAATATATTGTATTCTCCACTCAGACATACAGTTCTCATGGACCCTTGGATCGTTTCCTCATTTGTATACTGAAAATACCTACAGCTCCATACTGTTGTGAGACTTAATCCACTAGTAATACTTGTACAGCATTTCAAAAATCAGTGGGGAAGAATGGAAGTCATGCAAGCTGAACTACCTAGAGAAGATAACTATTTTGTCCTTCTTTTATGTCCCTTTGAAGGGGCACAGCAATCATATTTGCAGGCAGTGCGGCTGTACCAAGGCCTCACAAACCTGAGGGCCACAGGCACAGGCTGCAAGTCTAATAAAGCTACATGGGGGAGCTACATAGGGTGGCCTGTCTGGTGCTTGACGGGCGCAGGGATATTCCTATGGGTATCACGATAATAGGCACAGGTGGTGCAGCCATGCTCCCTGATGCAGATGAGTCCCCTGCCACTTGTTTAAAGAATACCACCGAAATTATTTATTTATTTACTTATTTATATCTATTTAATACTCTGCCCCTCTCACCTCTGGTGACCCGGAGTGACTTACAACAAAATAAAACGATAAAATACAATGATAAAAATACAATTAAAAATCTCAAAAGTATACACATATCACAAAATAAAAACATTACAGGTCTGCGATAAAACTAAGCCCACCCTAACCCACCCACCACCCTCAGAACACCTGGCGGAAAAGCCAGGGCTTGCAGTTAAATCGAAAAGCCAGGAGATCCAGACTGAGGCGGACCTTCACCTGGAGGGCATTCCAAAGCAACAGCACGGTCACCGAGAACACCCTCCTGCCTGTACGGACCCACCAGTAACACAGGACCTCCAGGAGAGCATCCCTGGATGAATGCAGGGGCTGCTCTGGAACCCAGGGGGTGAGGCTATCTTTCAGATAAGCAGGACCTACACCATGCAGGGCTTTAAGGTCAAAACCAGCACCTTGACTTGGGCCCAGAAAACAATCGGCAGCCAGTGCAGTGCCTGGAGCACAGGTGTTATGTGCTCCCTCCGGCCCATCCCAGCAAGGAGATGAGCTGCTGCATTCTGCATTAGCTGCAGTTTCTGAACCATCACCATGGGCAGCCCCACGTAGAGCACATTACATTAGTGCAGCCTCAAGGTGACGAACGCATGGTCAGTGGTGGGATCAGAATCCAAGACATATCCAGAGCCGTCTCACCAGATGTAATTGGTGAAAGGCGCACCTGGCCACAGCTGGCACCTGAAGCTCCAGGCACAGCTGTGGATCCAGGAGCACCGCCAGACTCCACACAGATGGAACCAATGGAGGGCGGATGCTAGGGGTCGGACTATCAGTATCAGATTAATCCAATAATGCCGATAATTGTCGGTATCGGTATATTGGATTTTTAACATTGCTGGTTTCTGTCAGATTGTTAACATTGACACCATTCAACAAGGGCCACAATGTTAAAGATCCGAGAAAATCAGCAATGTTAAAAAACCGATATACCAATAGCGATAAATCCGATATCAGAGTAATCTGATACCAATAAAACCAATAATTCCCCATGAGTCCCACCCCTAGTGGATGCCCCCAATAATGGAGGCAGGCCCCTCACTCAGATCACTGGCCCCGCCAACCAACATCACCTCTGTCTTATCGGGATTGAGCCTCAACCAGCTCAGCCTCATCCAGTCCCCCACAGCCACCAAACACTGGGACAGCAAGGAGACAGCAGGACCTGGTTCCAATGAAAAAGACAAATACAGCTTGGTGTCATCCATGTACTGATGACACAGAGACACACCCTCCCCCCCTCAGTTGTGGACAACCTCCCCTAGCGACTTCATATACACGTTAAACAAGAGAGGGGACAAGATGGAACCCTGCGGCACCCCACATGGGAGGCTCCCCAGGGAAGATGTACAATCCCCAAGCACCACATGCTCGGATCTATCCGTAAGGTAAGAACGGAACCATTGCAACACAGTTTTGTCTACCCCGGCCAAATCCCACAAATTAGATCCAAGCAACGTTTTGTGGTCAGGAAATCTTCATTTAGAAAACTGCAGTCACCTCTGGTGCAAAACCCAATATTTGTTTAATAACATGCAGCAACTTCACACAACGCTTTAGGATAGGAAGCAAAGGATACCATAATGGATATAAAATAAATAAAGAGCAAAGCATGTACAGCGACATCTGCATTAAGCCTATTCAGCAAATACATGAAGCACGACAGCTGGCATAAATATTTGTTTTGAAGTTCAAAATTCGATTAATTTTGCAACTTTGTATTAATTGGTGTGCATTTGCAAAGTTTGCCTACAGTTTTGTTAATTGGCATTAATTATTCAATGCTATACACAGAACAAAATGATTTGGCTTGGTTTCGAATTAGGCCACTCACGAAAATGTAACCAGTGTCAAAGCAATCAACGCTGAAATGGGTCCAGCCAAAGAAATGAAACTATTTGAAGTCAACGTAGCTGAACTCGGCAAGGTCAAATTCACATCAATTTCAGCATTCTCACAGGGGACAAGTTGTGTATTCACAAAAGGAAGCAAATACTGAAACTGGACTTGCAAAGGCAGTTAGCAGTATCATTTATTTCTGAACCCCTTCACATCATAGAAGATAATGGGCAACTCTTGGCATCACACAGTTCCATAGATCATAATGGATGATCCTTATTTCAGGGCCTTCCAGTACCTTAATACACAATGGATGTCCCTTATTTCAGAACTCCATGGAACACTATGAGTGCCCCTTGTTTTGCAACCCACAGCTCCATAGAACATAATGGGTACCTCTTAATTATTACTTACTGATTTATTCATATTTTTATCCCTCCCTATCCCAAGGGCTCAAAGCAGGTTACAATACATAAAAGCATGTAAAATTACACAGTAAATTTTAAATAATAATAATAATAATAATAATAATAATAATAATAATAATAATAATAATAATTAAATAACACTTAAAATCCCTCTCCACAAGCCTCCCCAACCAGTATCCCACATCAGGCTTAGACAAACCTCCAGTGGAAGGGAATTCCATAACTGTAGAGCAACTATCATACATCTATACACTGAAAATACCTACAGCTCTAGAGTGTTGTGAGGCTAACCCCTAGGGGGTGCATATAATTTTTGTTATTACAATAACGATAATGAAAATTGTATTTTTGTTATTGTTATTTCAAAAACAAAAATGACAAATAATAATTACAAAAATAGAAATGAAAACAACATTTTGTTTTTGAAATAAAGGCAGGAAATGGAAAAATGTATTTCTGGCTATAATTATTGATTTCCTTATTCAATTCTGATGAAACCTGGGGAAAATGTACCTCCATTAGCGGGCACTATATGTACCTATTTTCTAAAGTATTAGATGAAGGGAACTGATTTTAGAAGCAATTGAATATTGTAATTTTAAGAAAAGCTCCATACACATTCATGACTACAACATCTTTATCATCCATCCAATTTATATGACACCTGTGAATATTATGTCCCTCCAAAATCTTAACACTCCTGCCAATTTTCATAAAGATTAGATAAAGGGTTCTGATAATATAAGACATTAACTTGAAATACATTTCCAGCTGTAACATTTTTATATTCTATCCTGTTTACAAGACAGTTGGCAGGAATGTATAACATACCTTCCCTGTCATCTCTGCCAAACTACAGGACAATTTGATAAAGGGACCCAATTTTATAAGAAATTGAAATTGTCCCCTTGAAGACCATTATTCAGATAAATAGCAGCACATGCAGTGCCAGTCAGAGGCAGGCACCTGGCATGGC
>QEPC01007439.1:1534027-1577893 GCA_003113815.1 Sphenodon punctatus | reverse complement strand
GAGGAAGCTCGCCTGGCCCCAAGCCTTTTAACATTTCGGCGGAACTGTAAGACCTGGCTGTTTGCCCAGGCCTTTGGGAGGGAGGGTGGGGAGGGATGATTTTAGTCCCCCACCCATTTATTTATTATTTTTCTAGCCCTGTTTTATATGTTTTATATGGTATATTTTATATTTAATATTTTAAAATGAATTTTAAATGTTTTAAAATTGACTGTTGGAAGCCGCCCCGAGCTGCGTTGCAGGAGGGGGAAGGGTATAAATTTGCTAAATAAATAAATAAAATAAATAAATAAAGATACGTGACTCCTAAGCAGGGCAGGAAGAGGCCTTGTTTGTTTGGGTCAGGACCTAACACAGCTCCTCAATCTGGGGATTAGAAAGAGAATCTCTTTCTCTTTATAAATAGTCTCTGTTCACTCTACAATATACAGTCTCTCTCAGTGCTGTGGGTTGAGGGTTCTCTGGGCCAGGCACGCCCCTCTGCAAGCTAGTCGAACCCTTTGGCTCAGTCACCACCCTCTAAGGTCGCTTTTAGACGAGACACTTTCAATGTGGTTTTGTAAATGAGCATTTTTAAAAACCGGTTTTGGCATCCCCCGATCATCAAAGGGTCTCAAAACCGGTTTGGAATCAGACAAAACCACATTCAAAATGGTTTTGACCTTTACACGATCATGGCAAATGCACATTTAAAACGGTTTAGGTGTTTAAACGAGCATTAAAACACTCGCATTTTTCACCAATCATGTGCAAAATTTGCCTCGTCTAAAAGCGGCCTAAGCCACCCTCTGCACACAGTCCCTAGCCAGGTATCATCAGCCCTCTAGCTATTACTCCCATTCCTTGTCCCACTTAGCTAGGCCAAGTTCTCTGGCTCTTTTCCCTGCTGCCCACAAGCAGCCTCTCCGTTCAACAGTTTCCCTTGTTCTGAGCTCTTCTCAGACTTTTCGCTCCCTGGGCTGGGCCCTGTCATTCCCAGCACAGATGCTTCCACTTAAGTGGTGTTTTCCTTTCTCTTCAGTGCCTGAAGTCCCGATAGCACCTTCATCCAGGCTGGTGCTAGCTCTCTCTCTTAAAGGGCCAGTAGCCCACAGTGACTCTTCCCTGTCACAATATAGATTAAAGATTTAATGCTCTAAAATTATGTATTTGCACTGCCCCCTTGTACCCTAAAAATGCATATACATTCCAAAATAAGGGCTGCGGTTCAAGTAGAATATATTGTGCAGTCGGTTAACTTATGTGGCCCTATCACTGGAGCATCTGAGTGCCTGAGGTGCAATCCTAGACCTTGCAAAAGGTCCTATTTGGGCCGTAAGGTTGGGCAGGGACATAAGTGCATAGCATGCCACATAACTACTCTGCCTGCTTTGTTCTTGTGAGTGGGTGCATTGCTCAAGTGTCTGTAACTCCTGCTCTGAATTGCTCGTTTCAGCACCCTGCATCCTCACCAAAAAATGGAGCATGCAGTCAGAGCTGAAGGGTGGTATGATGTGCACGCACACAGCCCAAAGCCAAAACACAGCTGGCTGGGCTAATTTTAAACCTCACAGCCTTGACAGTGTCCCTTCAATATGTTAAAATATTTATGCCTGCTGTGATTCAGAGTGTGCAAACAGAAATGGGTTAGCTGAGAGGGAGGAAGGAACAGGAACTCTTTTTAAAAAAGAAAAAGAACTGAAGGGTTAGTAAATCTAAGGGCATTTTGCAACAATAGATAGTGCTCCTACATCAAAACAGCATTGCAGTCAAAAGTGTGACCAGAACCGAATGCTTCGTTCACACAAGGCTTTTCTCCCAGCTCTTCCATTTTTTGTGTGAGAGTGCCATTGTGGGTCGTAACTATTCCCATGTTCCCTCCTCCACCTTAAAGGTTACTGTCCAAATTGCCAAGGGCTCTGCTATGTGTCCCATGATGCTGCCTGACTTGGTTTTTGTAATGCATCATGGGGTGCAAGGAGGGCTAGCAGCAGGATTAATCCCTTCACAGGTTACGACAAATGGGAGTAAGATAATCAGCCCGATTGTTAAACCTTTTTTGTTTGTTTTTTGAGTGAAGAATAGTTGATTAAGCATGCATTACACCTGTGGCATCCTGCAACCTACCATTTTCATGATAATCCAAAAAAGTGTATGAAAGAGATTTTCCCAGGCCTATCATCTTATGTGAATGTAGGCCAAGACTTTGGAGGTAAACCTTTTGGGAAAAACACAAATGGTTTGACAGCAGTAAGACTTTTTATTTATACTTTCTTCAAATATAAGTCTAGAGACAGTGTGGTTGCTGTGTCGGTCCCCATATTATTAGATGGAGACAAAGTAGTTCAGATGATAGCTTTTATTGGACCAACTTCTGTTGGTGAGTGTATATAAGCTTTTGAGCCACAGAGGGTCCTTTCTCAGGCAACAAGAAAATCAGCACATGGCACAAGTCCCAAGCAGCAGCTCTGCTGTGTTGAAAAACTTACAATCTTTGGTTCTGTTCCTTCCAAAGGAGAACCACTCCTAAACTGGTAGGTATGCCCATTGACCTTAGTAGGGTTCACACAAGCATAGATATCAACTTGCTGGGCTTTCTTCTTGCAAATATCAAGGCCTATTAAATACACAAGGTGGCATAAAAGAACAAAGAGGTAGACAACCTGCTTCCCAGGACAGGTGGGGTTTCAGAACTAATTTGAAGACTGGGAAAGTAGGTCCTCTTAGCATAAAAGCTAGTATGAAAGACAGACAACACCAAGGGTGAGCTCACACGGAACGTTGCTAGAAACCGATGTCCTTGGGGCCCTGGAAGCTGTATAATGAGCCCCAGATCACTGTTGCATGTGAGTGAGGCAATCCGGGGCTCACCCATCCAGGGCTCATTATACAACTTCTGGGCTCCCGCAGACATCGGATTCTAGCAGCGTTACATGTGAGTTTACCCCAAGATAGGGTGGGTGAAGGAGACAAAAGGCAGCAGTCAGAAGAGAAGCTTGGGTGGAGCACAAGGAGCTGACGGAGTGTAGGAGGATGGAAGCAATGATGCAGTCATGGGGGAGGAGTGGCAAGCTTTGTCAATTTTATGCGAATTAAAAGGGAAGGGGGAAATCAGGTAGGAAGGAGGAGATTGAGGAACTGAGGTTACGGATAAAAAACAAACTTGAAGTTGTCTTAGTTAAGAAATAGAATGGAAACATGTAATTATTGTAAGAGTTTGCATGCACAAGGGGCAAGGAATGCATGCAGCTTTAACTTGATCATTTCCACATTTTGTGATCTTATCTTCCTCATAAGGTGTGTTCAGGCATCCTGGAAAGCCCCAATGGCAGCATCATGGGTTGCCTCAAGGTTGACAATTGTGACATGCATGATGTAGTGGTGACAATTTCCCTGATGTCTTAATACGTTTAACAACCAAACAAGCTATTCCAAAAAATACAAAGAATAAGTGTATTTATTACCAATGTACAAAATATAATATGTAAATGAATCCACTGAATTAATATATTGCATGTAGCAGTATAAAATACCCAACGCATTTCGGGTAATGAGCCCTTCTTCAGGGATCTACTCTGAGTTATTTATTGTGGATCAAATGTCAAATGGCTTCGTGCAGGAATAAAAGTTTGGTGATTTTTAGCCTCTTCTGTCAAGGACCTTGACTTCTGGATAGAGAAGTATCCTTTGACCTAAATTTTACACGCATGATGGAATGACCTTCTTCCTCATTGTGGTCATTTGTTTGGACATGATCCACAAGAAATACTTCAGAGTAGATCCCTGAAAAGGGCTCCTTGCCCGAAACACGTCGGGTCTTTTTATACTGCTACATGCAATATATTAATTCAGTTGATTCATTTATAAATTATATTTTGTGCATTGGTAATAAATACACTTATTCTTTGTATTTTTTGGAATAGCTTGCTTGGTTGTTGGATTTTTTTTGGTTGCTATTTTATTTTTGTCCCTTGGTTTATATTGTCTGAATACATTTGCCATGCAGTAACCCCAGGCAGGGCCAGATGTGGCACATACAGACTGTGCAATGGCTTGGACCAGGGGTATAAGGAGAAGCGTGGAGGGAGAAAGAAGCAAGGAGGAGGTTTGCTTTGCACTAACACCACACGAGGATTTCAATGTTTCCACAGAGTAAGTTGCATTTAATTAATTAATTAATTCATTCATTCATTTCATTTCATTTGTGGGGCAGGAAAGATCAGCTAGCAGGACACATTAGTCATGTGGTCAAACTCATCATTACAAGTGCATTGTTCAATACGAAAGGTCATATGACCAAGCTCATTGAATGACAGCCCACATGGGATGCTGACAGACTCGCAAAAGAGAATATATATAAATCATGTTATTGGAGTCTGTTATACCCCAAGAAGTGTCCAATTTAGCAAAAACATTCTACACAGTAAGTCCACTTTCACACCTATGCAAACGCATCCTTAGAAGGTCCTTTAACCTTACAAGGGTGGATAACAGAGCTGGATTTCATGCTGGGTCAATCACCCTTGTAAACACATATAAAAGCTTCAATCATGCACCTCTGTGCATTCTCACTCGATCAAAGACACGCCTGATTTGCATGTGCATCCCTCTCCCAAACTTCTAAGGAGGTGTTTGCACAGGTGTGAAAGCAACCTAAGCTACCTTTTCTGATCTAGTACTGCCTATCCATTTACACCAAACTAGAGTACTCCGTTTATTAGGATGAATACTATAGGATTCTGGAGGTGCATGTTGTTGATTTCAAGCCCGTTTCTTTTTTGCAAGATTGTGCCATTTGATCAGGAGAGACAGAATAGTTTCTTGAGATGCACTTTGGCCTAGTGCAGGGGCGGGAAAACTGTGGCTCAGGAACTCCAGAGCTGTTGGTTCAAGTGTAGATTTTGGTCAGCACTGGTCATGGGCCCCCTACTACCTTCATGCTCCTGTCTTAGTTTATTGTGCCCAATGGAGCTTTCTGACGTGCATTAAAGTGTGCGTATGAGTTCAGGTGGTGGGACGTGTATGCAAATTAGGCACAGCTTTGATAATATCAAAAAGTCGTTCCACGCATGATTGAAGCTTTTCAGTGCACTGACAAATGCTTTGTACCAAGCTGGATTTTGCAGCTGAATTGCAGCTGCTTCTCAGAATTTCAGCAGCCAGGGCCTCAGAGCACTGGCTCTACCAGCCAATCATAACTTATATTTATCTTATTGTATTTTATATGTTAGCAGGAGGGGAGGGATATAAATATGTTAAATAAATAAATAAAATAAATAAAATAAAGCAGGAGAGGCTTGTGTGTACACACAGACATATGAAGATTTTGGTATAATACATGGCTCTTGTGCTTGGGAACTTTACCCACCCCTGTTCTAGTGGTTAGAGCACAGGCCTAAAAGCCAGCACGGGTTTAGGACTCATTCAGGCAATGCCTTTCTCCCTTACAAATTCACCACTTGTTCCTTAATCTATACTTGTTTTGTCCAGCCATTGTGTGAATGTATTACAACTGATTTCTCTTCATTTCAGTTGACTACCCATTGCCATAGGTGTCATCCAGGACAGAACTGAAACGAGCACCGCTCTCCGTGGGCTCCCTCTTCCCGAGCGTATTCTGCACAAGCTCCTCATCTTCACCTCCAAAGCCCTTCACAACCTCGCTCCCCCTACCTCTCTGCCCTGATCTCCCTCCGAGTCCCTGTTCAAGCACTTCGCTCCTCTTCCATCCCCTCCCTCACCCTCCCACGTCTCCCCTGCTCCCCCAGCCGCCTTCATCCCTTCTTCCTCGCTGCCCCACACACCTGGAACTCCCTCCCTGCCCTTGTCCACCTTGCCCCCACCCTCCACACCTTCAAGTCCCTCCTCAAAACCCACCTCTTCCGCTCCGCCCTTCCTAACTCCTGCTAATCATCCCCACCCAGGATTATCCCCCACCTGTTAACTGCAAACTCCCAATTTAATGTAACCAAGCCAAGAATCTGTACCTGAGCTCTCGCATCCTCATGAATGCTGCATCCCTTGTCTCTCCCTCTGTTCCTCCTTCCCTGTCTCCCCTCCCCCTGTCTTTAGATTGTAAGCTCTCGGGCAGGGACTGTGTCTATCTTATTCTCTGTAAAGCTCCAGGTACATCGCTGGTGCTATATAAATGCTAATAATAATAATAATAATTAATATAAACTTAACAAGTCCGGGGTAAGTAGATTTGGAAATTTTAAAACAAAATTTAAGCAAGGACTCCCAGCCTCTCTTGACCAGCTCCCCAAGCCAAACTCCAGACTCATAGTGGCCATAGGGGTGCCCTTTGGAATCTTGAGTAAACTTTGGAGAAAGAATGTCTGTACTATGTTTAGATTAACAACTTGCTTTTGACCTATGAGGGGAGCCCACAGCTCTGCCCCATATAAAAAACTCGTTCCAAACTTGCTATTAAAAACCCGAACAGCAAGATCTATATTCTTCCTACCCACGCCAGCAAAATACCTCAAGATAGCTTGTGCTGCCCCTTTTGTCAGCTTTCTGGTAATGATCTTCCCATTTGCCCGCGGCATGGAAATAAATTCCCAAGTATTTAAAGCTCTTAGTCTGTTGGATGTAATGGTCTTCGATGGGCCATTTGTAGATCTTACGACTGTTGGAAAATACTATAATATTGGATTTATCATAGTTTATAGTCAATTTATTAACAGCACAATAACTAACAAAGGCCCCAAGAAGAAGACCAATATGAGTTTGTAAAACTATTGCTAAGTCATCGGCATAAAGAAGGCCTCCAACCACTCTGGAGGCCATTTTCGGAGGGAAAAAAGCAGGTTGTGCCAACATAGGAATTACATCATTTTTGTATAAGTTGAATAGTGAGGGAGCAAAGACACAACCTTGTCTAACTCCCATCATCACATCCATACGGTTAGTGATGTGTCCTATATTATCAACTTTCACTGACAAGGTGGAGTCCGCATAAAGATTTTGAATAAGATAGAGTAACCTTTTATCTATTGATGTCTTCTTTATTTTAGTCCATAGTAACTTCCTGTTAACTGAATCAAAAGCTGTTTTGAGATCCAAAAAGGCTACAAAGAATTTCGCTTTAGTGGCCCTATACATCTCAGCCAAATGTGCCAATATCAAAAATTGCTCAATGGTAGATCTACCCCTCTGAAAACCCGCCTGTTTGGGACATAAGATTTTAGATTGATCCATCCAGTATGACAATCTAGCCAATAAAAATGTACCATAGACCTTGCTAATGACATTTACAGACTAATGGGCCTATAGCTGGAAAGGAGGTCACGAGGACCTTTTTTGTAAATTGGGATCACTACTGCTTTCCCTCAAGGGTATTTTCAGACATTACGATCCCAAGCTCAACCATGGTGAATGCCCACATGGTGAGCAAGGGACCATAACGTCTGTTGGCCTGACAAGAGATTCCCGCCAGATGTTCACCCCCATGAATCGCAGGCAGGAATCTCTTTGACCACCCAAACGGCGGTCCTGCCTGGACCATCGCTGTTTGCGTGGTCAAAGAGATTCCCGCCTGTGATTCACGGGGGTGAACACACAGCGGGAAGCTCACGTTCGGGCCAACTGATGTGACATTCCCACGCTCAACCATGGGGAATTCACCATGGTTGAGCGTGGGATCATAACATCTGTCCCCTGACCATGGCCTGGAATCAGCAGCCATGCCCACCGCTGATTCGGGGTCATGGTCAATGCCCCAGGGGGGCGGGTGGGCGCTGCGGCCACATTGGCTGTGGCACCCGCCCATCTCCCAGAGGGCAGGCGGCCTAGGGAGCGTGGGGGGGTGGGGCTGTGCGGCTGCACGTTGAGCCGCACAGCCCCACCCCCTCCCCCAATTCCCCACCAGGATCAGCCGGCACATCTGTTGGCCGTGCCATTTTGATCCTGGTGGGGGATCAATAGGTGATTCCAAGACGGGGCCAATACTGGCCCCGTCACGTTTGAAAATACCCCAACCTACTGGGATTACCTTAGAGTTATTAATGGCAGAAAAAGTGCCAATAGTAACTGGACCCACCAGTCCATATTGACTTTGATAAGTTCAGTTTGGACCAGGTCCGGGCCCAGGGCTTTGTTGTTTGTAAAAGAGCCAATAAGTGAAACAATTTCCGTTTCTTCCACCGGTGGCCAGACATGTAACTTATCTATATCCCTCCCTGCCTTAGCCAAATGATCAAACCCCTCAATTCCTGATGACATAGGAGCAAAATTTTCCTTCCAAGAGTGAAGAGGCACCAGGAGGGACCACTGTCTCCGTTCTTTTAGTATCGAACCATTAATGATTTGCCAAAATTTTCTGGCATCTTTAGACTCGCTGTCCTCCAGGAGGGCCAGCCTCCTTTTCTCTACAAATGAGCATTTCTTGTAATCAACTTTTAAAGTCAATGGCTCAGCTTCCACTGCCTTTATTGATGTAGGATTAACTCCAGAATGTAGGTTTGTGCTGCTACCCATTTAAAAAAAGCATTGTGCAAATGAGATTAAACTCTGGTGTTCTGATGTTAACATCTTTTGCTCCTGGGTAACAGAGAAACACTGTGTTGATTGAGTGATTGATTGATTGATTTTATTGTGTAGCCGTAACTATTACAATATAATTCAACAAGTACAAATACACAAACCATGTAATAATAGCACAAAAATAACCAAATTTACTGTACCATAATAAATAAACTCACACTTACACTATTTTCCCAAAACTTAACAAGGAACCAACATGAAAATTTAAGATTTAAATTACCTTATAGAAGGTAAGGCAAGGGCACTATAATAAAGAAGAAGTTTTTGCCTCCGACGTAGGACCACAATGCCAAAAGATGCTACCGCTCTGGAAACCCCGGAATCCCTAGTACTAAGGAACTTCTGATAAAGGAAGTTTGGGTGTTGACCATTATCAAATGAAGATACAAAACCCAAATATTTGCTTCTTAGATCTAAAAATGCAGGACAGCAAAATAAAATATGACAAACTGTGTCTGGTTTCTGGCAATCGCAGAAAACACAATAACGATTTTCCTATGGAATCCCCATGTATCGGTCTTCCAAAAAAGCAGAAGGAAAGACATTGCTTTGTAAAGGTAGATCTTTCCCCATAGTCCAACCAGACGAACAAATAACTAGTCTCGACTCCAA
The DNA here is from genome assembly GCA_003113815.1 of Sphenodon punctatus. NCBI lineage: Eukaryota > Metazoa > Chordata > Lepidosauria > Sphenodontia > Sphenodontidae > Sphenodon > Sphenodon punctatus. The sequence continues at coordinate 1,568,755 of QEPC01007439.1, read as the reverse complement.
CCGGATCTGGGGGAAAATAAGCGGGGGTGGCTCTGTTTGGACAGAAGAGCACTCTCGCTCTGGAGCTCCTGATCTCCTAATCTCCTGCAAATAAGGGACCAAGCTGTGTCTCCTTTTCTCCAATAACAATCTTGCATGTCTTAGAAGGGTGTTGAGTGTTTAAGTATATTTGCATAGTACTTTTAAAATTTAAATCTGTACAAAACAGTTAAGCATCATTATGATGAAAGCAGAAACAGATACCACCACCCCCCCTCAAAAAAACAGATAAATCTGTTGACTCTACACTACCTGAACAAAAAAATGGTGGTCCAGATAATAACTGGTATCTGTTTGCACTGCCAGGTATCCGTTTTAGTTATTCCCTTTCAGTTTTTTAGTTCAGTTATTTTGGCAATTTGGTCATTATGGTATTTCAGTTATGTCATTTTGGCAATAGTTGCACTACTGTGAATGTTCAGTTATGAAAAATGACACAGCCAAAATACCAAAACAAATGAACAAAAAAAACAAACCCAAAAGGGGAGATGAAACAGACTCCCTGAAAAAAAATCAGAGATGAGTACCCATTTTTGGTTTCAGAAGGGCTACTCAAAGATGCAAATACCATAGAAACCTACTACTACCTCCAGCACTAATTATGACCAATATGGCCAGGAGGATGAATGAATGCTAGGAACACTGTCCTTCCTTGGAAACCAGGGAGTGTGGTTTCTGTGTTGTTCCCATGTATGAGAAAATCAGAAAACAAAGTAATAAAGATGTTGGTCCAATAAAAAATTATCGTATTATGGCCAGTGTGTGCAGGTCATTGGGTAGAGATGAAATGCAGAATAGTTTTTGTATTCATGGATATTGTTTGCATTTTTTGAAAGCCTACCAAATATCTGAATGATATCTGCAAACAGAATGTATATTTGTATATCAACTTATTTAGTTGCTTTATTTTTAATAGTTTGTTCATTTTGGCATTTTGGTTCATTTATTTTGTTCATTATGATATTTCATTGACTTCACTGAGGCCAGGGAACCTCAGGCCCAGGGGCCAAATGCAGCCCTTGGCTAGTTTTTATTTGGCTCCTTTCCAGTACCTGGATCCAGTTCCTACCCCCAAGCACTGAAAAACAGAGGATGGTTTTACACGAGCGCCACTGTAGGGAGGTCTGTGGTCAGCACATGGGGCGAGTACGCGGGCATCATACATGGGGGAGGGAGGGTGTGTTTCACACAAGCAACCCCATGCATGGCTGCCCCGGCGTCCACACACCGCCCACCCGGTCCACACACAGGGCACTCTGGATTTCCCCAGATTTCCCCATGTGTGGACAGGATGGGTAGTGTGTGGGTCATGGGAGCACGCACCCTCACACACCAAATTTACATGAGCGCTCCCCCACATGGACAGTGGGTGTCCATGCATGAGGGTGTCGCATGTAAATATGAAACAATATCATAATTTACAATAAAATCATATAACTATAAAACAACATTCCTTCCCAACTTTAAAATATAACAAAACACAAAGCCTTCCCATAACTCCCTCCCTCCACTCCCCACCACGTAACCACCCTCACCCATCCCCTCCACAAATTCCTGGCGGAACAACCAAGTCTTACACAAAGCGACAAAAGGTCAACAGGTCCAGGGCCAGGTGAGCCTCCTCCGGGAGGGAGTTCCACAGCCGAGGTGTGTCTATCGAGAACACCCTCTCCATAGTGGCCCCCCGACTGACTCCAGGAAGGCGCCCCAGAAGACCACAGGGGTCGATCCAGGACCCAGGGTGTGAGGCAATTCCGCAGCTAAGTCGGGCCGAGGCTGTGTAGGGCTTTAAAGGCAAGAACCAATACCTTGAATCGAGCCCAGAAAAAAATAGGCAGTCAAAGCAGAAGATGGAGCACCGGTGACCCAACCCCGTAAGGAGCCAGGCCGCCACATTCTGCACTAGCTGTAGTCTCCGGACCGTCAACACGGGTAGCCCCATGTAGAGCGTGTTGCAGTAGTCCAGCCTCAAGGTAACAAAAGAATGAATGATGGTGGCCAGGTCAGAGTCTGAGAGGTAAGGCAGAAGCTGTTGAACCAGATGTAACTGTCGGAAGGCCCCCTCACCACCGCCTCCACCTGGACATCCAAGCAGGGAATCAAGGAGCTCCCCCAGATTCCGCCCTTGGGAGACCAGCAGAGGACAAACCCCGTCATTGATGGGAGATGTCACACCCACCGCTCTCCCCACCAGCATTACCTCAATCTTGTCAGGATTCACCTTCAGTCAGCTCTCTCTCATCCAGTCCCCCACAGCTGCTAAACACCAGGAAAGCACAGACTGCTGGGCCTTCATGATCTGGGCCCTCCTGTTCCGGAGCTCTGACAGGAGCTGGTTCAGGGCTGGGATGCTTGGTATGTTAATGGCCCCTAGCCTCTTCTGAGTCGTAGTCAAGGACCAGTCTGGGTTCAGAAGTCAGGAAGGTCACTCCAAGGGTGCACCAAGCTTCAGGGGCAATCCAAGGGCATGGTCAGAGTCCAGTCTGGTCAGGTTCCCAGGGGTCAGAACAACTGTCAAGCGAGAGGGGGTTCAGTAGATCAGGAGTCCAAGGTCAAAGCAGGGTCAGAACCAGGAGGTCAGTCAGGATGCAGCAGCCTCTGTACAAAGCACAGGAGACTGGGCCTGGAGAAGGAGGAGTAGCCAGCAGCCTCTTGGTTTCTCAGACACCTGCTGCTTCTTGACATGCTCTTTTATAGCCTTTGTCAGCCAATGGGAGCAGGGGGTGTGTTTCTTAGCCCACAGGAGTTCAGGTTTCACAGCCTGGTGGAGCAGTTACTAGTAGGGTGGCCAGATATGCAAATTTTAGAGGACACCTATGAGAAATACAGGTTGCATGGTTGCATTGGAGCCAATGCAGCCCTGCAACCTGTATTTCTCATAACTGTCCTTTAAAATGTGCATATCTGGCCACCATAGTTACTAGGCATAGCTCAACTGTGACTCTGAGAACTGGATAGCTGGGTTTGAGTCCCACAGGACCTGACAGGCTCATCCCCTCAGTACCCATGCCCCCAACTTCTATGTGGCCCTCAAAACTTGTACTAATTTTCAAAATGGCCCCTAGGAAGGGAAAAGTTCCCCACCCCGGTTTTAGGAATCGCGCATGCGCAGTACCACTGAAATACCAAAATGTCAAAACAGAAATAATCCAAATACTGCAATAACCAAACAAAACATCTAAAGAAGTTATCCAGTTCAGTGGACACCAATATCTTGGCTTCCTCAGATCCAAACCAAAGGAGGCAAATTCATTGCTATAGTATTCACCACAGTTTCAGCTCTGCGTTTGAGCTACCCAGAGCTCTTCTTCAGGAAGAGTGTGTTCACTATTGAATGTTTAATTCAAATTGTAACTAAGGAAAATAGCAAAAAAAAAGGTCATTCTCCTAATAAATAATGCTCCAGTACAATGGGCATCTCTAACAATCACTTTGCTGAGGTTGAAGTGTATTGTATGTATAGGGCTCCTTACTTATTAACATTTTCCTTACCTCCACACCTGTTTAATACTAAATATTCCATTTGGAAATACTGTCCTTTTTGTCCCCCTTTTTTTGCCATCTGTTGACACAATCCAGTGTGTGTCTGGGTAAGGTCCAGCTGGCACATACAGAAGGTGAACGCATTCAAATCCGCTGCAATTGCTGATTCAGGGAAGGATGCTCAAAACAGGCCTGTTTGTAGTTCTGCACACTGATAGCACCACAGCTGAGAAGCCTATCATTGCAATCAGTGAGAGTGCCAAACGTTATCAATGCACAGACATCCTTTCACCCCCTGCTCCCCTCCCCCCTCTCCCGGACTTGTATGTTGTAATCACACAAACAATAGGAAATGCAGAATACCAATCACAAAGACAACAGCTGCACTCCAGGGTCAGGCTGTGCGCACTTGCCAAACAATGGTAATGTGTAACCCCAGCTCAGCTCCCAGCTCTGAATAATTGATTCATAGATGCAGTATCTATTTCTGTGGCCTAAGAATGCCTTCCTGTAAATGTATGGAAATTGAAATTATACTATACTCCCCATTTCTTCCACTCAAAATAAATAAATAAACAAATTAAGGTTTCTGTTCTTCACAGATAAAATAGGATGAGTTTGAAACAAATAGAAACAAAGAAAGCAAAAATATGCAACTTTCAAATTGCTTTCTTATGTTTTGTACTAAAGGACACCATTCGTAATAAAGATAGGAAAAGCAAAAAAAATCCTGAAAATCAGTAACTTTCCTCTAGCGAACTATTATTGGCTGCCTCTCGTTACAAAATCTATTTTGCACTTATAGGCTGTAATCTTCAGATCACTTACTCAAGAGTAGTGGCTTCGGCTTCAAGTAAGACTACTCCCAAGTAAGTGCTTTGCTCAGCCAGCAGCTATTAGTAGCATCAACTGCTTAATATAATCAGTTTGCTAACATCAAGTAACTGTGAATTCTATTGCACATCAGAATGTGTTTTGGAGTTTGATTTTTATCCTTTTAGATGATGTTTCCTGGTGACTGTAAGTTATCAAAAGATGAAACCCTGGCCATATTATAGTCAGTGACCATGATCGCCAAAGACTTGCTCCAAATGGAGATTGTGACCAATGTAAGTTTTGCCATTGATTTCAATAGAGTCAGGATTTCCCCACAAATGTGTACATTCATCTGGAGTCATAAGTCAGAGATGCTAACCAAATTAGGGAAAGGAAGCAAAAACTATAGAAATAAGTTCCCAAATAATTCCTTCCTGCTTTTTCTGTACTTCCTAATTATATTTATTTCATATCTGCCTCCATTATATTATTTCCTCACTAATTACTTGAATATATAGCTACTTATAACTGCTAGGATTTCCATGATTTTTCTCAGCAACCAACTTACTGTTTCCAGCTAAGCCTGATTTTTAAAATGGTATTTCAACAACATCCTACACTCTGCATGTGGCCACCAATAGCTTATTGATTTGGCTTTCTACCTACTTCACACACATATCTATATGCACACATATGCATATAAATATAATACATATGCACATATATACATATATATTCATGTAACAGAGTATGAACCATTTCTCTTTTGAAATCAGTAAAAGCTGTTGTTGTCCTCTTGGTGTGAAACTAGCAAATCTAGCTTTGTTCATACTGATGTACACTAAGCACAAAAGTATGACATTATTAAGTGTTCCCTACAAAGAATCTGGGGGGGGACCCTAGCCTTTTTATATAACCCAACCACTCCTAATCTACCACAATCCACAGGAAAAGGCTCATGACTGGCAGCTGGCTGACTGCCCTATTATCAGAGTCTGCGTCCAGTCTGGCTAATTACAGCACTGATTACTAAACACTGAACAGCACTGTCACCTGCCTTAGCCTGACAGGATTATACCATCTGTGCCACATGGCCGGGGCATGGAGAGCTGGTGAGAGGTCACTGAGCGGGGCAAATAGCCCTAAATGGGAGGTAAATGTATTTTTACAGACATGACAGCTGACTGTCATTAGAGTAGATATATTCACAGCTGAAGACACTCTCCCGGGAAAGAAGTTGCATGGGCCTTGTGACTTAAATGCTGTACACTGAGATTCAGGGTAAAGAATGTGTCAGATTGGAAGAAATACCTAAGAAAAGAAAAATAATACATTCAGTTAACAGAAACGCATTGTCTATTGAAACCTGGCCAGATAAATCTATGCAAAGCCTGCTGTAGAGAACAACTGTGTATATACTAAGCAGAAGCCGGCCTGTATTTTACCTACGGTAACTCAATTGTCTTTCATTTCTATGAACACGTGATTTAGGGAGAGCCAAAAGCTTTAGCCATGCTGTGGCTTTGTTGCGCTGCAGCTGATCGCCAGGAAACTACTAAACAATTGTGATGCATTGCAAACTTCACAGAATGACTTTCCATACCCACGTTCCTGATTTTTTGCAATGAGTTTATTGCCTTCTCGACAAAGCAAAATTTGTTTGATTTTTTTTAAAGGATCTTCAGTCATCAATTAGAATAGTACAAATACACAGGTATTTGCCCACATTGACACACGCACACACTTCTGTACAACTTTACATGCTTGCAGGGTCCTTCAGCAGGCAGAACTGGTGTTACAAAATGAAGAATCATCCCCCGCCACTGTATATACTTCTGTTTTGGCTTTGTTTCTACTTTTTCTAATACCAGACCTGCCTGACGAAGGACCCTATGAGGTCCAAAAGCTTTCATCCCCCCACCAACTGTAGTTTGTCCAATAAAAGATATCACTTCATCTCCACTGCCTATATTTGAGACCAACATGACAAACCCTGCTTTCTCTGCACTAATTTCAATGGAGCCCCATTCTTGGAGCTTGCTCCAAGTGTAACAATTAAACCTTGTCTTCCATCTAAAAGGAGACAGGCTGCAGGACCTGCCCTGGTCCCATAAGGAGAAAGGACAGTAGAGTTCTTGTCAAGCTAGTTGCTCAAACACAGAAGGAGTGAAAAGTCAGAAAGTTGTGCCAGGCCTGGTCTGTGCTTTATAGATCCGAAGGCCTGTTTGTCCATGTGTCTAACAAGTTTGTTCATTGTAAGTAGTTAAGATTTCAGTCCACAAGCTAGCATCCTGGGTTCTAGTCTTCACTGTGACTAAGTCTAATCCCTTTATTAGTTCATTGTAAAGTGACTTGTTAGTTCCAACCAAGGGCACTGACCCTCGGGGGTGGGAGAGCCAGTTCACCCCACCCCTTTCCAAACCTCCATTGTGGCAACATGGGGAAACAGACATGGTCACGCTTCAGAAAGGGGCAGGGTAAAGAGGGTCTCTGCCCTTTTCCGACAGCCAGGGCCAGGTAGGAGCCAGGGGATGCAATGATGTCCCCTTGAACTCCCCTCATAGTGCCTATGGAGAGTGCATACTTTATTATTTTCTAGGGTAGAGAAGCACAGCCTTTATCCAAAACAACAATGATGAAGTGCCTAAGAATGGGAATTGCAGTCCAGCAAAGCAAATATTCAAACTCAAGGAATAACCCCTCAGAGTCACAGAGGAGTGGGGATGTACTCTCTCTCTTTCTCTGTTTGACCTTCCTTGTCAAGCTCACGGCCACCAAATATTTGTTTTGCTCTGCAAACAAGCAAAGATCAAGTTTTTGGTTCATCCCGATTATTATTTATTTATTGACTTATTTCTAGCATTTTTATCCTGCCCCTCTCACCCGAAGGCCACTTGAGGCAGCTCACAATGAAATCACAATAGAAAAATATATGACTACAATATAAATACAATATAAATATATAAATAAAAACACATCAACATTCAACTGGTTTATACACCACCACCACCACCCAAACCCCTAACCCATCCCCCCTCCCCCCAAACTCCTGGAGGAAGAGCCAGGAAGAGCCGGCGTAGTCTTACAACTATGGCAGAAGGCAAGGAGATTCAGGCTGAGGCAGATCTCCACCAGGAGAGCATTCCAAAGTGACAGCGTGGCTGCCAATAACACCCTCCTGCCCAAACGGACCTGCCGAAAACATGGGACCTCCAGGAGGGCACTCCCGGATTACCACAGGGGCCGCCCAGGGGGTGAGGCGATCTTTCAGTTAAGCAGGACCCAGACTGTAAGGGCTTTAAAGGTTAAAACTGGCACCTTGAATCGGGACTGGAAGTTAACAGGCAGCCAGTGCAGTGCTTGGCTGTAATGTGCTCTCCGTGGCCTGATGAGCTGCACCATTCTCCACCAGCTGCAGCTTCCAAACGGTCACTTGGGGCGGACTATGTAGAGTGCACTGCAGGGTGTCTTCAGACGTTACGAGATCACGGTGAACCACGGTGAATACCCACCTGTGGTCACCGTGTCTCGAACGTCTGTTTGCGGCGCGCCAGATGTTCGCCACGGTGAATCCCCACATGGGGTCCGTTTGAACCACGCTTCCCGGGCTAGCCAGGGGAAGGTCCCGGGAAGCGTGGTCAAATGGACCCCGGGCCGGGACCAACGAAAAGTCACATCTGGCCGCGCGCCACGGCCCGGGATCCCCGGCAGAATCCCGGGCCACGGCGCTTCCGGCCCAACGTGGTGCCCGCAATGGCCCTGCCGCCCGCCCGTCTCCTCGGAGGGCGGGCGGCGGGGTGCGTGGAGGGGGCGGGGCCGTGCGGCCGCACGTTGAGCCACGCGGCCCCAGCCCCTCCCACTTTCCCCGCCGGGATCCCCCCGGCACGTCTGTTGTGCCGTTACGGGGTGACCCCGGTGGGGAACGAAGCCAGTGGTTCCGGTACGGGGCCAAAGGGCCCCGTATCGTCTGAAATCACCCGCAATAACCAGTCTCGAGGTGATGAATGCATGGACAAGGGTGGTGAAGTCTGAGTCAGAGACATATGGGTGGAGTCTTCTCACCAGGTGTAATTGGCGAAAGGTGCCCCTAGCCACAGTCAACACCTGAGAGTCCAAGCACAGCTGTGAATCCAGGAGCACCCGCAAACTCCACACAGATGGAACCAATGGAGGACAAACACCACCAATAACAGGGGTGTTCTCCTCCCCCAAAGCACCGACTCCCCCCCCCCCAATATCACCTCCTTCTTATCAGGATTGAGCTTCAATTGGCTTGACCTCATCCAGTCATAACCCAGACAAAAGCTCGGCTGCATGGGATCTAGAAAACTGGTGCGGTCCTGATGTGCCTGCAGCTGCTGAGTCACTAAAAAGGGAAGGTTAGAGACAGGCTGGTAACTCGCCGGCGCATCCACATCGAAAGATGTTTCAGTCATTGCTTTATACTCCCATGCTCCCTATACAGCCCTTCTATACCCAGACCCATAGCTAAGGGAAGACATGGAGGGCAGGAGGACACTGCCCATCCCTCCTCAACTTCTTCCTCCCCAGAGAAATAAGACTATTTCAAGTTTTCCCCCTCAAATGAAGAGATTTTCTCCCACCCCCTGCCAATGCCCTGTCTATGACCATTTTTACATGGTGTTAGATATAGGCTGTTTTTACATGAGACACACCCATGCATGAACACCAAGAAATCTGGGTGTTCATGCGTGGGTGAGTCCTGTGTAAAAGATGTGCTGGGTGTGCAGCGGTGAGTGTGCATGTCTGTTCCCGCTGAACAAGCATCCCCACTCACCTGCCACTCATCAACATACATGGAGCAACTGGCAAAAATGTAGGTTGCTCTGTGCGTGTTGATGGGTGGGGGGTGCGTGGGGATGCGTGTGCACCCGTATGAACCCTCCCCCCACCCACTGTGCACACACCAGCATCAACACGGACCCCTACCCCCACACCCTGCAGGGCCCATGTAGAAATGGCCTTTGTTGAAGGTTATATATAGCCCCTCCCACCACCCACTGCACACACACCAGCATCAACACGGACCGCCCCACCCTGCGGGGCCCATGTAGAAATGGTCTTTGTTGAAGACTATATTTACTTAGCCTTTAAACCTCATGCTTTAGAGCTTTGCATTATATGAAATTAGCCTCTTCTTATTTCAGTCTTATTAACAGAAAGATTAGTATCCCTACTGAAAAAGAAAGTACACTACAGCTCTCCTTAGAGAAAGTATCATTCCAATTCAGAGCCATTCTGGGAAAGGTACTAGATCAACCAAGTAGAAAGAAGCAGGATGTTCAAAAGCCAGAAAGAAGGAAGTGGCACAAAGGAGCAAATTGTCTCGGAATATTCTAATTGCAGGGGAAAATAGAAATTCATTTATGCAAATACCTTTAACATTGCAGGGGTCATTTTCACATTGATCATAGGTGACTGGTAACTGTCAATAGTGGGGAGGCACAGGAGTGGGGCAAGTGAGGGGCTAGTCCCATCCCTCCACATTCCCATGGCCGCCTGCTGCTGTGCCTGATCTCGTCACATCTTTGGGACCTGATTCTGGGACAGGAATGGGTAACAGTCATTACCCGCGGCCATTCCCAGCCCCATCCCGGATCGTGGCCAAACTAACCATGGTTCTGGAGGTGAGGCCCGCCTCACCTCCAGAATGGTGGTCAATTTGATCCCGGCCAGGTGTTCACTGTGGTGAACATCTGGCCGGGAGCAAACAGATGTTCCCGCGATCACTGCCACCACACCAGGTCCACTGTGGTTAGCAGCAATTTCGTAACATCTGAAAATAGAAATACCCACCAATTAACTATTCTTGAACACTTACTATTATTCAGTAGGAATGCTTCTATTTTTTGCCTAACAGATATACATTTTTAAAATGAAATTTGTTAATTGTTGCTGTTGAAAATTCCACCATATTCATGCTTTAAGTTTTGTATCCTTACGAGTCCTACACAATCCTTAATATAGCAGCCGGGTGAGTGGCAAGAGTTCCGTGTCTCCTGGAAGAGAATTTTTGGTGGGCAGGACTGACGGGGGATGGTTTTGCTCTTCTTGCATATCTTATGGACATGCAATGCATTTTTTTAGGATCCAGAAACAACCCAACCCCCACTCCGCTTTCATTCAACCCAAGCAGTTAAGAATGCAATATGTTTTGTCATAGAACATCAAAAGTGCCACAATATACTGCATGTACAAAACAATAAAATAAATAAATAAATAAATAAATAGAATAAATAATATGCCACTACAGATTCTTCAAATTGCTTACAAGTGAAAATTAAAACTAAAAATGTATGTCTAATCACTGCAACTGTCTGCACAAATGGCCAGTTAGCTGCAGTGATTTGAATGCATAATTATGGTGAGTGCATGCACAACTTACCTTGTCTCCCCTTCTTTATCTATCATAAATGGTAAAGCCCCCAAAACATGGACCTGTCTCTAATGAATGACCATTCAGTGCACATTGACAATACTATATCTTTCTTAGGAGTCACTCTGAAAATTAGTACAAGCTCTGAGGGCCACATAGAAGTTGGAGTGGGGGTGCTTAAGGGGTGTGCTCAGAGGAGGGTCCAGATCATAGACGTCTCGTCATGGATCTGTCCTCTATACTTGTGTTCATGCCCTCATCTCTGCTCCCTTCCCCTGAGCTCGCTTAGTCTTTCAGCGCTTGGGGAGTAGGAACTGGATCCAGGGGCCAGATCCAGGAACTAGAAAGGGGCCAAATAAAAACTAGCTTGGGTTGCATTTGGCCCCTAGGCTTGAGGTTTCCCATCCCTATGCTATATCAGTCAATAAATATATCAATAAATATAGTAATGCACAGTTTTTTCCTTCTGTTTTTCTAACAGATTAGTTTCAAAAACTCTGTAGTTGGGATAAATCAGGGGGACACTGATTTGGGGGAGGGTGGAGAATATGGCCCTTTTTACACACGATGCATCCACTCATGCCCACGTAGGTCCACTCTATGGGCATGAGTGCGTGCCACCCGTGTGGCTGCCGTGGCTTGTGGGTGGGCGTGCATTCACATACCCGCGAAACACACATGCCCACCCACCCCCACCCATCACAACACCCACGCATGGAGCAATTGGCCAAAATGGTGATTGCTCCATGCATGGCGATGCGGGAGTTATCGGTGTGCACCCATGTACACCACCATCCCACACCGCCCATGCTGACGCATGTACACCCATCCCTCCCCACCCACCCCAGCAGCCACAGCCCATGTAAAAAGGGCCTCTGACTGGCTTGTTGAGGGACTTATTAGCTTGGGACTATAAGAATGGATCTAGTTTAGTGGGCTGTTTCAGGGGTGTCACTTGTTGAGGTGTGTCACTACCTTAGATCTCTCTGGCTTGGCTTAGCTGGTCTCCACTGGACTTGGGCTGGCTGGCTGCAGTGCTGGAGACTGCAGATCTGAGACAGCAGCAGCCCCTGCAGGTGGGGAGGACTCACTACAGGCTCCCCAAGCAGGCAGCTAAACTGAGAGTCAGTACAGCCTGACATTGAGCTGAATATGTGCTTCAGTTCTGGGGAACCAGTTTGAGATCTCAGATACCACATTTCCCAGGAAATTTTAGGTTCACTCAGAACTTGAATACACAGCCCTAGTAGTTGTTATTAGAACATGGAACCCCAAAATGTGTTCTTTGTGTTTATTTTTGTTTTATCAAAACTCGAATTCACAGCCCTAGTGAGGCCCATTTGTGGAACAGCATGCAGAAGCTCACCTCTCTATGCCTGGTCAAATGGTGGAGTCCAAGGTTTCATTTTATAATATAATCATGTGACTATGATATGAGATTGTGAAAATAAACTTGAAAGCATGAAATACTGAATGGAGTTTAAACCAATCAGTGTGACTTTCATTAGTGGAGAGCCTAGAACAATGGCTCTGAGAAGTGGAAACTACCCCCTTCATCTTAGGGGTTAACCCCAAGAGCTGAACATAATTTAAAATATCAACATTAACGCCTTTACTGCTGGTCATTTTAACAGAAGCATCCAGGCAACGTGCTTTTTCCTGTCAATTCCCCATGTGCTAAAGTCCTGATTTTTCTCTGCCAAAAAACCTTCAGCTCCCCCACTGAAAACCTTTGAGGCAGTTAAACATTGTTGATAGGGAAAATACTGCAGATTACTGGCACAATTTGTTTTGCACTACCAAAATAAATGCAGGGGTTACTGTGTTGTTGATATAATATTCTGCGGGCTTCAGTGGGAAGTAAATGGATTGTGGGCCATGACCAAATGGTGTTGGGAAGAAAATCTAAAAGGCCACCTCCTCCCTTATGTTCCATCGTGATCCCTAAGGCCAATTGAGGGTGCCCTTTTACAAGTTCCATCATTCCACCAGGTCCATACAACACAAGCACATAAACAGGCATTCTTGGTAGCTGCGTATTCACAGCTTTGGAACTTCCTTCCCCTGGAGGTTCACCAAATTCCTAGCCAAAGCATTTTCTGGAAGCAATGGAAGACCTATTTATTTGGCAAGCTTTTTGACTGGTGGCAGTAGAGATTGAGATTCTGCCTTAAATGGGGAATTTTAAAATGTTTTTTATACAGTTTGTGTTTTTTTGATATATGCTTTTATGCATGCTTTGTTATCCACTCTGAGACATAGGGGAAGAGCATGGTATAAATTGAAATAAACAAACAAGCAAATAAAATTACAACAAAATATAGTCTCTTTACTCTATATGCAGATTAAAGCACCAATAACAAAGCACTCCACCAAAGCAAGCCCCGAAATTGGGCTGCCCATTCCCTTTAATTCAAAAGTATGATCAGACATGAGAGCAGAGGGCAGTAGAACCCCAAGGTTATGCACTGATGGGTCAACAGAACCCTCCCTTGACTTTTTGAAAGCTCTAAAACAGGGGTGGCCCTCCCATGAACCACTCCGAAAATTAATACAAGCTCCTGGGGCCACATAGACATTGGGGGCAAGGGCACTTAAGGAGTGCACTCAAAGAGGAGGGTCTGGATCACAAATTTGTGCCATGGATCTGCCTCCTATCCTTGTGTGCATGCCCTCATCTCTGCTCCCTTACTCTGAGCGAACGGCATTTTTAGATGAGCGGGCGAATCTAGCAGATTGACAAATCCACTCTTTAAAAAGTCACATGGGGAGCATTTACATGTACCAGAAGTAGCCAGCTGCCATTGAAAACAGCGGCACCTGGTGGCTCGCGCATTATTTTTAAAATCCGATTTTAAAAATAATGTGCGAGCCGCCAGGCGCTGCTGTTTTCAATGGCGACCGGTGACTTTGGACACGTGTAAACGCTCCTCACGCAACTTTTTAAAGAGTGGATTTGTCAATCTGCTAGAATCCCCCATTTATCTAAAAACGCCCTCAGTCTTTCAGTGTTTGGGGATAAGAATTGGATAGAGGGACCAGATCCAGGAAGTTGAAATTGGCCATATAAAAACATTTAGCCCCCTGATCTGAGGTTCCTAACCCCTCCTCTGAACAGAGATCTTTCTTCTGTGGTTTTTCCATGGACATTTAAATCTGTGGTTTTTGCTACATTTAAGTTAGGATGGTAACTTTACAAGCCAAACTAATGAGCACTCCATCAATATACAGTCACATACTGCTTATGAAAAACAATGCAAATGTATCTCGGAGTGCACTCCTGCACCATTAAAGTCAATAGCAAAAGTCCCACTGACTTTAATGGAGAAGGATTGTCCTTCCCAAGTTACAAACAGCCTCCATTTCTAAGGTGTTTAACATTGAGGTTGAGATTATGGATAAAAGTGTACGTTTGGGGTATAAAATGTATATAAGGCATCGGTTATGATTTTTAATATACATGGAGCTAACAGCTCTTAACAATTTTTGCTCTCAGAGAAGCGTACACAACTACTGAAACCAGGACAGAACATGTTTGAGAGTAGGAGTGGGAAGCAGGCACATCATTCATTGTTGCTTTAGTGTTCATTTTTGTTTCAAAAACCTCCTTTGTTTGGGGGGGGGGGGAGGTGTAAAAGACTACTGTTTTAATTTTATTTTTTCATATTATTAAAAAAATTAAAAATCACTGTGCATACGCAAAATGGCTGCCGGGGGCCATTCTGTGCATGTGTAGTGCCATTTTGGAAAAGGACGTGCATGCACAGAAACCCCTAATAGCCATTCTGCGCATGCACAGTGATTTTTTTTAAAAAAAATATTTTTAATAAAATAAAACAAAAAAAATGAAAATTAATAAAATCAAACAAATGTTGTTTGCTTATTCATTCATTTTTGTTACCTTAGTTACGGAAATGAATGTGGCTCCATTTGTTTTTGTAATTCATTAAATGATACAAAATTGTACACCCTTAGTTGAGAGTAGAAATAACCCTTAATAATAGAACCCTAGTTAATCACTACCATCTCCAAAAGGGAAAATATTTTCAAATCAACTTGCAAAATTATCATACGTCTGCCCCACAATACCAAAAAATCTGTAAATATCTGTTCAAATATTTTGATACTTCATTGTTTTCAAATCCTATTACCTCAGGGAACTGTCAGCCCTATTTTTCAACCATGAGAAGGAACCTATTCCCTACATTTAAAAATACTTTAGGTGGCATAGCACATCCCTTCCCTACACTGACAGGGATGGGGAGCCACAAGCACGGGGGCCAAATGCAGCCATGGCTAGTTTTGATGGGCTGCATTTGGGAGTTCCTGGATCAGGTCCATAGATCCAATCTCTACCCCCGCACACTGGAAGACTGAGCTAAAGGAGGTAAAGAAGTGGGAAGGAAGCCATGCACATTAGGGAACAGATGGCACAGTTCCATGATCTAGATGCAGTTCCATGACCTCCCCTTCCAGAATGTAGGCACCCAATCCCCAATTTCTACACAACCCTTAGAGCTTGCGGCTCCACCCCCAACCTACAAAATGAATCACTTTGTCATAGGAAAAAGGAAAGCTCATAGCTAAGGAATTTTTTACTTTTATTTCTTTTACTAATAACTCTTTATTGAGTTTGGAAATACACACAGACACAGCCTCTCCCATTGCTCAGAGGCTTCAAGTTCTCATGCATATATATTATATATATTTCTCATACAAGACATTGCACACATTCAGATTTGAGTTCCACTGAAGTCTTTGAGTACACATAAAACAACTGATTGTTTAATAAAAACAGTTATTGAATGCACCTATTTAAATCATACAAGTGTCATCTATTTATAGGAAACCAAGGGTGTCTTTAAATGTTACAGTAACAACTCACAAGTGAGTGGTTAGCATAGCATCTAAGCACCGACAAGTGCATAGCTGCTATTTTGCTCATTCCTGGCTGGTGCATGCCCAATTGTGGACCCACTGCAAGAAGCAAGCACTTACTTGCACATAACTGTTGTGAAATCTAAACAGCCCATCACACAGCACCTACGTGTAAATCCCCAGGAGCAGCAGAATAAGTAATGGGGGACCCAGTACTGCTTCTGCCGCCGCTGCTCATTGTTCCCCAAGACCTGGATGCTACCACCCACTGTAATATACCACGAACTGTAATATCCAAACACGGCTACACAATCCCCTCTGTGTTCCTAATTGTCCATGTTGGTTCTCTTCAACACACAGCTTGTGTGATGTCTAAAAACACCCCAAGTAATTCCATTTTGAAGCCATCTTGTCCTTATTTTTGATATGAAGATATTGATACAAAGAAGGTTAGGACTTTTGTTAACTCCTCAAAACTAAGATCTCACTTGCAGCTTTGTTTCTCATTTCCCATTCTACCAGCTCTCCACTTCTGTTCTTTTTTTTTTTTTTAATGTTTATTAATAATAAATTTATTTATTGTACTGGCACAGTGGCCTTGACAAATAAACACACAGAACGAACTGTTCACAGCACTAAGTTACATCAACAATTATAATTTAAAAATAACATCAGGATCACAAGGCAGCGAACATTTACAGGAAGACAAAATCTGGCTCCACACGATATTATTATCAACCCCTTTCAGGGCCCCTATGCTGGCTGGGAACACCTCTGAGTTTCCCGCAGACCATACTTGCTTGCTTGCAGCGCAAATTTAGCCACCGCTCAGGTCACCTCCGAAGAAGTATCCCTGAGCAGGAAAATAAGCTTCTGCAGATTGGATCTATCTGCTAAATGCCCCATATATCGACAAATTTGGGTTCTCAGCCCACTATACAGAGGACAATACAAAAGGTAATGTGGGAGGTCCTCAACAGCCTTCTGCTTACATATACAGAGACGGTCTGCATAACTCCGGGTGGCGTACCTCCCTTTAAGAACTTCCGTGACCATAGACTGGCATCGTAATGCTGTAAACACGTACCGCAGTCTATATTGGGTAATCCCCCCTACATACACTGGACACGACTTCCCTGCGGCCCAGAACTTATAATATGGTGCAGTCTTGCTATTTGCCACAATCATTCGGTTTCCCTGGAGGTCAATATCTTTAGCTCTTTCCTTAATAAGTTTTATCCCCTGTTTACATGTACAATTCATAAAGAACTCAGGGGAAAAACCCAACTCATTGATCCTCCTTTTCACCATCATCCACCACGGGTTAGTGGGACCCACTTCTGTTCTTGCTCTTGGTTTAAAGTTTGCAGTCAACACCTTGTTGGTCGGGTATGTGACCGTTGCTCAATTTTGGGTGATTTCAGACATTACGTGGTCAAAGGCCACCACAGTCAATCCCCTGTGGTGGCAGCGACCACGTAACATCTGTTGGGGGAAACAGATGTTTCCCCCCCCCAGATGTTACCACGTGGGGAATAACATTCGCCGCGTGAGCGGCCGAAGCGGCGGGGCCAGAAGTCGTCATGCGGCGAATGTGATTCCCCGCCGTGGTGACCCCCGCTGTCACATCTGGATGGTGGCCATGGGTCAGAATCCCCGCAGGGATTCCAGCCCGTGGCCATAGCGGGCGAGCGCTGCGGTGGCATTGGCCGCGGCACCCGCCCGTTTCCCCAGAGAGCGGGCAGTGGGGAGCGTGGAAGGGGCGGGGCCGTGCGGCCGCATGTTGCGCCATGCGGCCCCGCGCCCTCCCCGATTCCCCGCTGGGATCCCCCAGCACGTCTGTTATGGTGTGACGGGGTCATCCCGGTGGGGAATTCAAATTTCATTTCGTGACGGGGCGAATGCGCCCCGTCACGTCTGAAATCACCCTGTGTCACGGTTTTCATATTTAAAAGTTTATAGTTGGTCTCTTTTCCTTCCCAATCAATTGGTTGGGTCCCGTAGTCAAAAGTTCATTGTGCATTCCAACCAAAATCTCTTAATGAGTAGTTTAAAATCTATGGATAGCAGTGGAAATAGAACAATGGACATGAACATTCAGGGGCAGAACTATCTTTTATGTCGCTTGGGACCCATTTCTAAACATTTCTCAGCAGTAATTTTAGATGTACTTAGTTTTTAATAGAGGGCTGGGAACAGAAATAGCTAAAATGATAATAGTCTTGCTTTTTAGAATTTGATGTAATTGATGTATTTGTGTAAAAATACTTCATGGTGTTAAACTGAACAGTTTAATGATAAATGTACATTGATTTTGAGTTCAGTGGGTGTTTCACTATTGTTATTTTTAAAAATTCAACCATATGGGACAGAAATTTGACTCTGAGCCTCAAAACATTGTTTAATTAAGCTTGTGCAGGTGTGGCACTTTGAGGATCAGAGCAAAAAATAATTTAGTGCAGGCCTATCCACTTAAGCTGAACTCTACAAAAGACAAGAGTCGGAGAACCCCCTGCACTGGAGAATGAAACAGAATGGTATTTCCCTGCTCTGGTTTAGACCTTGCACTGGTTAGCCTTTTTAGTCTTTGGATGTCCAGTTTTGGGTGCCTCGTTTTAAGAAGGATATTGACAGGTTAAAGTGGGTTTAGAAGAGGGTGACAAAGATGATAAGGAATATGGGAAGTGAGGAAAGGTTGAAGGAACTGATATGTTTAGTGTAGCAAAAAGAAGACTATTGGGGAGAGATGATAACAGTCTTCAGTATCTAAAGGGCTGCCATCAAGCTAAGATAAGGAACTGTTCTTCATCCCCAGAGAGGACAGGACTAGAAATAATGGCTATTTTCAGACATTACGAGATCACAGTCAACCACAGTGAATCTGCACATGGTGAAAGTGATCCCGTAATGTCCGATGGGGGGAACGGAAGTTCCACCCCAGATGTTTATCACGGTCAATCACAGCGGGGAATCACATTCACCATGCGATTGGCTGAACCCACGAGGCCGGGGCTGGTCGCGTGGCGAATGTGATTCCCTGCCGTGATGAACCAAGCCATTTCGTCTGGACGGCAGCCACGGCCCGGAATCCCTGGGGGGAGGGATTCCAGGTCGTGGTCAATTCGGGTGGGCGCTGCGGCCGCATTGGCCGTGGTGCCCGCCCGTCTCCCCAGAGGGCAGGCAGCAGGGGAGCATGGGGGGGCAGGGCCGTGTGGCCCCACATTGCACCGCGCGACCCTGCCCCCTCCCCGATTCCCCACCAGGAGCCGCCGCCACGTCTGTTTGCCTGTGACGCGGTGGCCCCACCGGGGAATCAAAGGTTTGTTTCCGTGATGGGGCCAATTGGCCCCGTCACGTCTGAAAATACCCAATGAGCTTAAATTACAGGAAGGAAAGGTTTTGGTTGAATAACAGGAAGAACTTCCTAACGGTTAGAGCTGTGCACAGTGGAACAAGTTGCCTAGGGAGGTTGCAGAAACTCCATCCTTAGAGATTTTCAAAAAGAGGCTTATCAGCCATCTATCGGGAATGCTGTAGGTGTAGTCAACCTTCATCCACGTAGAGGGATGGACTAGGTGACCTGTGAGATCCCTTCCCTATGAATTTATGATTTTTCTTTTTCTCCTTTGTCTGTAACTCTAAACAAATATCTGTTGCTTGTTTTATACATTTAAACCACAGTACAATCATTTGCCATTTCATTTTTGAAATCAGGACAGCCTGTGGCATCTGCAGTAAATCAGTAAAACAAAAACAAACTGTACAATAGTTTATTAAACGTTTGGATCTTTAAAAGAAGAAAATAGCTTAGTGATGAATATGTGGGAAACTGACTTTGACTTTGACTTGTCCTAGCAAACAATCTGTTGATCCCTCACTCCCACCAATGACTACTCCTATAGCAACCTGATAAAAATCTTTTCACAAAGAAGCAAGAAGGATTCCTCAATGTCAAGGTTACTGCTGCTGAGCGGATGTTAAGGCCAGCTGCATTATCTAGGTGCAGGTGTTTGTTTTTGATTAATGCAGCACAACATATTTAGGGGACTTACTCTATGGCAGAGTGCAAATCTCCCAAAAAATTGAATGCTAAAAGGAAGACACACTTCAAGATTTAGGAACTCCACTCTTAAAAACTTTTCATTTCATCTGCAACACCAAATATCAATCGTCTTGAGCTTGCAAGAAATCAAGACTTTGGTTGAGGGAATTATCCCTTTCTTATCAAAAACAAAATGTTGCCCAAGGCCGTTTTCACACGGACGGCCCCACCCACCGCTGGGTGTTCCAGCAGGTGTGCAGTGTGTGTGTGTGGCGGGGGGGGGGGCATCCACGTGAAAAAGGCCTTTGTCACTTCTGGAACTCATGAAAGAAATTGTTTTCCCCCCATGAAAGATTAAACACATTTTCCTTGAAACCTCTCAAAGAAAATGAATTCTTATTCTTCATTTTAGTTTTTTGTGTACAAATTACATTCATTAGCCAAACTGATTAGTAAAACCTTGTTTTGGAGTGATTCAAAACTGTCAGCATAAGGACATTGAGAAACAAGGCTTGTATTCAAAATGGGAATACATTTTTGTAGAGAAGAGGTTACCTTCTAATGTATGGGAAAGGTAGGTACACTCACTAACTATCCAACCGAACTGCCATAGATGTGAAGTCCATTTTCCGCACATAAACCTAACTATATTGAGTTAACTTATGATGCAGTCCAATGGTACTCTAGCAAGAGGATAAACATCNGGTGTGCGCCCATGAAAATACCACAGGCGGTGGGTGTTTGTGCGTGCGCCCTCCCGGAGCACACCCATCTCCCACCCATCTGCACCCACAGGGCCATCTGGAAATCTGGAGGAGGCCCCGTGGGTGGAGATGGGTGGAGGTGGGTGTATGTTCATGTAAAAGGACACACACACCCCTCCACCCACCACGTGAGAACACCCATCCTCCCACCCACCCCCATCTGTGTGAAAATGGCCTAAATCTCACTGAATGCAAAACCCATCCAGAGGTGTAACTTTCCCTAAAACTTTGTCAGGGGGGGAGGGGCGCTGAGCGAACTGCGAGAATACTGGGGGAACGGCAGGGGACAAGACATTCTTACTTACCAAATGTCAGTACCCATTCTCTGACTGCTCTGCTTTGTGAAAGAAGACCACCCCTCTTCACCCCCATTTCCAGGAAACAGCCTTGGAAATAATGCCATCTCCCTCTCTGGGCTGCCTGACTAGTGACTGGCAAGGGAAAAGAGAAATGGGGCACCAGTCTTTCATAGCCCTTGTGCTCAGGAGGCCTAAATGGGACTGTTACCATACCCAACCCATGCTGAGTGGCGCAAATGGTAGAGGAGACTCCATTGACTGTAGAAAGTGAACAACATGCTCAGGCATACAAAAATCTGTGAATATAGAAGAAAATATATACAACAGCAGCTGCAGAGTCAATTTGTTTCACTCATGTCCCCAGCAACATAAAAGGGGCTGGCTACATAAAAGTTTGCCCATAAAAACCAAACTAGCAGAGTCGCCTTCACCTTCAAAAGATCGCTTGCCAGAAGAAGCACAATTTACATTGCTACAAAGTGTTTATGAGATTTCTTGTTAGGTAGGGATGCTTTACCACATGGCTATTGGAGTGTTTCATGAGTAAATGCCTATGTGCTTGGAAGATTTTATGTAGGATAGGAAACAAGTTGTAAAATATTGTGACTATGAGGTTTCAGAGTCACAAGAGTGTCTCAGGTGTTTCTGCATACTACTTCGACACTGTCAATGGGAAAACACTCATCTGATTTATTTATACAGGAGACTGTGACACGTATTTATTAATTTACTTAAATGTATATCCCACTCTTTCCCAGGAGCTCAGAATGGGTACAACATATATTGAATTATTATTTTTTTTAAAAAACATACATACATACATACATACATACGGACAAAGTATTTTATAGGTGTCTATACGAGCTCTGTTATTCAGGCCAACTTGAGTGGGTTCCCCTGTAGTCTGGAGGGAGTTCCCGAATGGCCCCAAGTCTGCCATGATGAAGTCAGCAGGTTAATTGACTCATGCAGAAGTAATAAGACCCCGGGCTGAAATTTAATTCCCATCGAGCTCCTCAAACATCATAGACTGGTGGGTGCCTATGCTAGCGTCTCTCTTTACATCGATAGATCATTTGGGGTGTGTTCCGTCCATCTGGTTTCGAGCCATAGTGGTACCCATATATAAAAAGGCTGCCAGTAGCGATCTGGCCAATTATAGGCCAATTAGTTTGCTCTGTGTAATTAGTAAACTGTACACAAAGCATTTGCTGGGGAAGCTTACTGATTGGCTTGAAGAGTCTAATACCATCCACCCCGAACAAGCAGGGTTCCAGTGGGCTAGATCAACCATTGACCATTGTTTCGTTCTCTTACATTTGATAGAGAAATACAAAAGCTGTAATCGGTGTTTTTATGTTGCCTTCTTAGACCTCAGGATGGCCTTTGACTCAGTGAATAGGTCCACCCTGTGGTCCAAATTGGCGAATCTCTCACTCGATCGTAGGCTCTTGGTCTTGATTAGATTACTCTATGCCGACTCTAACTTGGTGGTAAAGCTGGGACCCTCGGGGCTTGTCTCAGATGAGGTCCCTGTAAAATGTGGGGTAAGGCAGGGCTGTGTATTGGCCCAACCCNTGTAATTGCGGAGCAGCCAGCAAGAACATCTTTTTGTGTAGCCTTTCAGTGTGCGGGCTTAATGCCACAGGGTGCTCCTGACTGATCTTAAGGGCCGTAATGGGACATAGGGGAGGAGGCAGTCTTTCAGATATGTGGGCCCAGACTGTTAGACCATTTTGACTTTCTAGGTGTAAACTACTAGCACCTCGTTGGCAGAACAAAGCAAGTAAAGGTTACCAAACAGTGGGTCATGACTTCAAATGGATGGGATCACAATCCCAATTGATTTTTTAAATATATACTTTGGGTGTCCTTTTGCTGTCTGGGGTCACATGGGATTCTATTTAAGTCTCAAAATAGGGTCACACAGGTCAAGATTTGGGAGTGACTGCCCTATACTCAACTTGATGGTATCTGTCATGAATTCTGATGCCCAAAATAACCCTACTTAAGACTTACCTGAGCTGTTGATGTAGCCTTGTGTTTTACGCATTACTAACAGACTAACCCAATGGCTCTCAAACCAGTTTTTCTGGTGACATCAGCGTGCAGCCAACATATACTTATTCTATCTATTGGAGATAAAGGCCCTTTTCAAACAGACGCCACCCTCCTCTTACCCACATGTGGTGCGGGGGTGTGTGTGTCCATTTGAACACCGCAGCAGGTGCAAGGGGGATGGATGGGCATCCGTGGGAACGTTGCAGCTGGTGGGTGGGGGTGCGTGCATGCTCCCATGCTCCATCCATTTCCACCCATCACCCACACACGGAGCAACGGGCACCAATGCCAGATGTGCCATGCATGGAGATGGGTGGAGGTGGGTGGGGGTCTGTGGGAATGCATCCCCACGCATCACCCAGCCACCGTGCTGCCCACCCATCCCACCACGCACCCACGCCCATTTGAAAAGGGCCAAAAAAGTTCCGGTGATCTCTTTTATTGGATCAACTTCTGTGATCCAATGTCTGGTGAGAGTATGTGATCCAATGTCTGGTGTGTCACCCGTTAGGTGACACAAGGTCCTTCCTCAGACAAGTAAAATGTCAGAACTATAGACTGAGCAATGCAAGATAGATTAGATATGAAAGCAATCTCTTGGGAGGCAGCTCCTTAGACTTTTATTCCAGCTAGAAACTGGAAGCATAAAACAGGTGTTTTACAAGATTTATTTTATTGCTCTGACAACACGCAAAATGTGTGTATCTGTGAGGAAAAAACTAATCAGTCAACATGCTGCATTAGTCCAAACTCCACTTAATAACTAATTTCATATGGGTCAGTGGATGCACTGGAGCAAGGCTGTCTCAAACTCTTGCTATCAAGGCTGTTCTCTTTTCTGGCACACCCTTCTTTTCCATCCTTTCTCAGTCAGCAGACAGAAGGGGAAGCAGCAATAGCCACTCCAACAACATCCTTCCTTTTGTCTAGGCTATCTGCCATGTGGGTGAAGCACAGCTTTGAGGAGTTACTTTATGACTTGCACCACAAACAAAGATGTATCTTGTTATTAGTAGCACAGCTATGAAAGTATAAGCCTGTGGCAATTGGGAGATGTTGGAGGAAGGGAGGTGGGCAGGGCATTAGACTGCCCAATGGTGGAAGGCCAGTTTATAAAAGAAGGTTGTTCTAGGACTCAGTTTTAATTTAGATTATGACTATTCAGAACTTGTGAGCTCAGCCGACTTAATCAACAGCCTACAGCCTTTTTGTTTAGGCATGAAATAAAATTATCTTGGGCTTTTCAGGCATGCTACTGGTTTGTTTCTACTAATGAGGTGCTTTGCAGAGCTGAGAAAAGGGGTGTTTTTAGATGGACAGCTGCCCTGCCTCTGCTCCACCTCAAGGCGGGCCATCTGTTTAAAGATGGTCTGCCTGGGGGTGAGCCAGAGCAGAAGCAGGGCAGGCTGTCTGTGCTCTGGGGCTGCTCTGCTGGTGGTGCTCCAGAATGTCCTGGAGTACCACAACTGGAGCCGGCCACCCAAACCCAGAGTACTGGCCAGGGACAGAGCAGTGGTCCATCTATTCAGCGGACGGGCTGCTACAGCTCCACTCCTGGATGGGGGTCGCCCTAGCAACTAGGGGTGTGCACCAGGCCCCCATGTTGTTTTAGTTTTTTGTTTTCATTTTCATATTTCATATTCAAAAACGTTGTTTTCGTTATCGTTATTAACGGCAATGTTGTTTTCGTTGTTATCGTTATCATTTTTGTTATCATTTTGGTATCGCTTTTGTTATCATTTTGGTCTCATTTTTGAAATCGTTTTCATTATCGTTATCGATATCGGTATTGTTTTCACTATGAGTATCAGTATTCGTTATTGATATTGTTATTGCTATTGGTACCATTTCAAACAAAGATTTTATTTTTGGTATCAATATCATTATTGATTCCTGTGCATAACTAATATTTACCTAAATCTATGGGAGACGGGAAGGGGAAAGGAAAACTATCTATTATCTAACCAATTATCTATATAACTATTCTAATCTAATCTGTATGTCTATAATATATATCTATATCTAATCTATACTACCTATCTATATATAATGTACAGGGGGGAAAGGGCAAGGAAAGGGAGAAGGTAAAATCTAGGGTATGAGGAAGGAAAGGTATTGGTGGGAATACCTAATAAATAAATAAATAAATAAATAAAACAATGAGGGCTAGGGAGGATTTTTTTTATGTGCAAACACCAAAGTTCTGTAAACACAACCTGACAAGCAGAGCTCTCACACAACGGAGAGAAAAAACCAGGCCCTCCAATTATAAAGGGTTGCAGTGCCCTCCCCCAGAGCCCCCCGATTGGTTGTGGGAGGCAGAAGGCATTGAGCAATCACAGAGTCCCATGAGACTGCTGGGGCCTGCTTGTGCTGCTCATTGGCCAGGGATACATCCATCAGATACTGCTGAGCTGCTCACCCCTCCCAACACAGGCACAGTTCAAGAGTTCAATCCTGTTAAGACTCCGAGATGTCTGCTCCCTCCTCCCCTCTCTACATTTTCCCTCCAAAACCCAACTGCCACAGCACTCATAATGACAACAATGATAACAACATTGTCATTTTTGTTTCCTGTTATCATTTTTGTTATCACTTTTGGTATTGTTTTTTGTTTCATTTTTGGTATTGTTTTTTATATTATTTTTGGTATCAATATCATTATCGATATTGATATCTTTATCAATATTGTTACCATTACCATTATCGGTATTCTTGGTTGTCATTTTTGGTATTCTCGTTGTTGTTTTCATTATCATTGTCGTTATTCTCGGTTTTCGTTATTGCAATAACAAAAACGAAAATGACAATTTTTGTTATCGTTATTGTAATAATTAAAATGACATGCACACCCCTACCATAGAGCCTTAGAGCAGCAGCCGATCCACCCGCAGCTGTATGGTGTGTGTGTGTGTGTGTGAAGGGGGGGTGACGCATGGGTGGAGTGCGGGCCGCGACAGCACCAAGTCAGTTTAAATCTGATGCTGTTGGGGCTGCGCGTGGGCGAGGCAGGGCTTGCCACCCCTGGAGCAAGTCTGGGGGTGCTCAGTCTAAAGACACCCAAAGACAAGGGGCATGTGACAGGGCATAGCCCTGCCCTTGTTTGACCCAGTACTTGTGGGGTTAACTCAAGACGCTTCCATGGGAGGGCATGGTCTGGCCTAGGTAGCCCTGCTGGGTCAGTCCTGAAAAGGTTAGTACTTTCTCTGACTGTTTTGTTAAGTTCTCTTTATTAAAAGGAACCCAAGGGAAGGGTTCTCAGGGACCTGAAGTCTTTGCTTTTCTTGAGCTGGTGCAACCCCCTCCAGGCCACAGGACAACAAATCAAAGCAGTTTGTACAAATAATATTGTAAATCATAGCAGCCTTGCTTTATAGCTAAATTGAAACTAATATATAGTTCTTCTCATTTCTGAGGCCAATATGAATAGCTTTGGTAAATAGTCTCCTTAATATTAGCACACATCTTCAATTACTGAAGCAATCTCTGAAAGAGAATAATCCCACTTTTGTTTTATGTATTATTAACTAATGTCCAAGTTATGAAGTTGAGAGATGAAGTTTCATGATGTATTACAACATCCTTTAGGCTTTACCAATTATCTTAGTGCTCCAGCAACTTCAATAACGCAGTTTAGGTTCACAGCCTTAAGACACTGGGTGTTTTCACATGGACAGCACACACACCTCTGCCCCGTCTTACCCCCAGGTGGGCTGTCCATTTAATGGAGGCCCGCCAGATGTGCAGGCAGAGCAGAGGCTGGACTGGCTGTCCCTGCTCCAGAACATCCAGGATCACCCTCAGCGGAGAAGGCAGCTCAAACCTAGGGCACCAGCCAGAGGCAGGGCTGCAGTCTGTTTGCTTGGCAGATGACTGCTGCAGCCCCACTTTTGGCCAAGGATTACCCCGGGCAATGCCATACACTTGCGAGTGATCAACTTCTTCTAGGGTAAGAACTTCGAATATCAGCCAGGGACACTAATGAGTAGAACTAGCATTGTGTGTTGTTTTTACTTGTATTTCTTTATTAACTTGAATAAAGTAGTATTAATTTCAGACAGACCTGATCCCAGTTTGAATGGTGCAGATTGATGCCCTGTCTCCGACTGTAATGGAGTAGCAGTAAAGACACACCTGTCATGGGAGAAGTGGTTTCACTTGAAGTGCAGCTGTAAAAGTTATAACTCCATTTTTCAAAAATCAATTACATTGGAGAATACACAACATAAAATGCTATAAAAATGAATAAAAGCTCCAAAAAGTTACATGTTTGGGCAGTACATTTTCAGCCTTTGGGGTTTTAAAGACTATGGCCCTGATCCAAGGTCTGCACACACCTGCTTCTTTCTCCCCTGGACAGCGGCAGGGTCAGGAGGTGGGGGACTTTCCCATGGCCAACCTGCACCTGCACCTGCACACAGTGTGTGTGTGTGTGTGTGTGTGTGTGTGCTGTACAACTCGAGTTTGGGTCCATGCACGTCTGCACCTTGGATCGGGGCCCATCTGCTTAAGCAAAACATCACTACACCAGATCCACTTGCTCTGAAGATAGGTGTTGCGTGTTGGCAGGGCTGTAGTGATGTATGAGCAAATTGGGCTATGGTCAGTGGCACCATGTTTTGGGGGGTGAAGAGATACCAAAGCATCCAGCTGGCTATATTGTTCAGGCATTCCTCCAAGGCAGAGGCCAAAGTGACAGGGCTCACAGGACAAGAGATATACAGTTGTGTATAGAAAGAATAGAACTTTGTGGAAAGCTGAATTTGAAGTGTATCAGGAATGACAC
Organism: Sphenodon punctatus; assembly: GCA_003113815.1. NCBI lineage: Eukaryota > Metazoa > Chordata > Lepidosauria > Sphenodontia > Sphenodontidae > Sphenodon > Sphenodon punctatus. The sequence continues at coordinate 1,541,190 of QEPC01007439.1, read as the reverse complement.
ATATCCATCCAACACCACCGAATGAAACTTTTCTTCTAGATATAACTCAAACCACCACCCAGCAGCTCTCCTCAGTCTAAAGTCATCTGCAGCTCATTCATCACCCTGGCAAGTGCGGTCTCTACCTTGTGGAAAAGCCGGAACCCAAACTGGAATGTTCCAAAGATATTATTGGAGTCCAAGCATCTGCAGCTGTACTGCCAGGGCCTTTTGAATCACCTTCCCTAAAAAAGGGAGATTGGAGGGGAGGGTGCTGGCCAGCCTTAAGTATGGAGAGGTTCATCCCCTCCTGAAGAAACCATCTCATGATGTTGAAGTGCTTGCCAGTGATCGTCCGTCCTGGTTGTTAAAGATACCACTGCCCCAGTGCTTACCTTCAACAACCAGGACAGGCCTGGGATGGAGCCACAGGTTCTGGGTCTCAATGATCCCAACAGTGCCTGGATCTCATCATCGCTAAGCATGACACACTAAGGAAAATCAGTGTTCTCCTAGAGTCTCAGAGCTGGAAGGAACCTCAAGGGAGTAGATGCACCACTGCAGGTCCTGACACACCCCAGCTATCTGCAAAGAAAAATCCATCCGATAAGAAACAGAGACTGAAAGAAAGAAAGAAAGAAAGAAAGAAAGAAAGAAAGAAAGAAAACAGCACCATGTAGGAACTGGGACCATTGAGAGCACACCAAAACCTTAAAGAATAGGGAACAATTTCAGAAAAATAAAAATCCAGATGTCCCAAATAGGGGAGCCATACCCATGCTGCAGGGAAAGGCCAAAAGAAACTACAACCCTTTAATATTATTCTAATAACTAACTTAACTAAGTTCCAGTCTGTGCTGCTCCTCTGAGTTGAAAGAACCTGCAAGGCAGCTGTCCACTTTGTTTCTTTGGCCCTTTTTACACAGACACTCTTAACACTGATAAAATGGGTGTTACATTTTATTATACAAGTTGCAGGGCACCTATAGAGCACACCTGGAGCCCTGAAACATGTATAATAAAATGTGACACCCATTTTATCAATGTTAAGTGTCTGTGTGAAAGGGACCTTTAAGAGCATACGGATGTTCAGTGCCCCAATTAGCCCCACATACTGTTTCTGACAGGGGCAGCTTTGGTTGCTTCAGAGAAGTGCAAGTCAGAATGGATTGGTCCATTGCCTGCTGTTCATTCCAATCCCTGATGGGCAGGGGTCTTAGACCCTGACCAACTTGGCTTGTAGCCATTTATGAAACTATCCCTTAAGAATTTATTCAATCTTTATGGAATGATAAAGGGGCATGGGAGACAAGCCATATAAAGAAAGGCTAAAATAATTGGGTATTTTTAATTGGTGCAATGGCTAAGTGTGCGGGAGTTGTGGGGACCTCAGTTCTAGTCTCGCCTTAGCCAGAAACTCACTGGGTGACCTTGGGCCAGTCACGTTATTCACTCAGCCTAACCTACTTGACAGGGTTGTTGTGAGGATTAAAAAGTTGTGTTTGTATATGTACAGTTCTCTGAGTGCCATGGCAGGGGGGCACTACATAAAAATGAAGATGATTATTTATTTACTTACTTGTTACATATAATAGGGCAATGTAACATGCTGAAGGTATATCATTGTGAAATTTTGCTATGGGAACAAAGCTTCCAGCTTAAGTATATTGCAACAGTGCATGTGTAATCCAAACCAAGGTTTACAAAACATTTTGAGCAAGTGGTACATGGTAGCCTGTTTACAAAAACTTTGCAACATGTGTTAGCCAAGACAGATGAGATATCAGCTAGTTGCACATGTACATACCTTATCCCATGTGCCCACCCACTCTGGAGCTCAGCCTTTAAACCATTTACAGGCTTTTACAAATGGCATTAACGTCCCCTCAAGAAGGAAAATGGCCATCAGTGGCAGACATGTAGTGAAACTTAAGTATAAGAATTATTTTATTATTACCCTTTTTATGCAAGTCCTGAAAGCACAATCCACAGGTTATTCTGAAGCAAACTCAAATGAACTGGCCTCTTTCTATACCATATTATTGAGTTTTCCTCCTCTCAAGTAGTAGCTTACTTGGATAGAAAAGATTTAATAATGAAAGACATGAATAGGATATCAGAAAAAGTAGACCAGTGATGAGATACCTCAGGCCCAAGGGGCAATTACCTAGACAAAAACACTTGGTAAGAAGCTGTTTAAGGCAGCATTACAAATTATACTCAAACGTTAACATGGCAGTAAATTGTATGTTAAGGCAACTTTATTAAATATCAGACCAATCTATACATTTTTCTTTTCTTATTCATTAATTTTAAAAATATTATGACAACTGAAATTAAGCTGTATATGTGTGGTACGGTGACTGAACAATAGTTATACATGATGAGGAATGTATACAGTTTAATTTCAGTTGTCATCATTTTTTAAATTAATGAATAAGAAAAGGGAAATGTATAGATTGGTCTGATATTTAATAAAGTTGCCTTAACATACAATTTATTGCCATGTTAACGTTTGAGTATAATTTGTAATGTTGCCTTAACGGGCTTTCTTAAACAGAAGTTTTTTTGTCTAGGTAATTTGCCCTTCTTTTGAAACTGAATAGTTTTGTTAATGCATAAGCTGGCCCCAGACACAAGAACACGGCAGGTGCACACAGACGTTCACCCATCCCCCATGTCCCCCACATGGAGCAACCTGTTTTTTCACAGGTCTCTCTGTGCAGGGGTGATGGGTGGAGGTGCGTGTTACACAGGAGCGCACAAACGACTGCTTTCATACGAGACGCACTCACCCATGGCACTGTGTGGGTGAGTCCCATGTAAAAGAGGTCACACTCATTCACACATGTGCTTTCACCACTCTCACACACATACTAATTCTAACTGATCACACACACAATCATTCAGACCCAGTAGACACATGCTTTCATCTCACACATTCATTCAAATTGATCAGACACACACACTCATCCATACACACTACACACACATGTTCTCACCTCACACACTCATTCAGACTGATCAGTTACGCACACTAGACCAGGGGCGTAGCTAGGGTGCAATGGGCCCCTGACCAAGAAGTCAAGATGGGTCTCCTTCTTTGTGTCCCGCCGGCAGGCCTAGGGGTGTCGCCCAGCTCGGTGGGCCGGGAGGTGCTTCTATCAAATACACAAGACACCAAAAATGCAGCCAGCCTATTAAATGCATTATGCCATGAAAAGAGACATATATATAGGGGTGGTGGGTGCTGAAGCAGGAGGGGCGGTGGTTGGAGCGATGGTGGCATCGTTCACGTGCTGAAGCCAACAGGTTGTGACACAGAGCAAGTTTACAAGCTTATGCTGTGGCTATGCGGGCAGCAAAAAAGATATTTTTTGCTGCCCTCATAGCATCCACTAAATTCCGTCCAGCAGAGCTGTTCCAGGCGGTGCGGGGGCTGGCCAGTCCNGGGTCAGTCGTCTGAACAGGCCGAGTTCGGGCCGAACTCCAAACTTCCGAACCGCGTTCGCCCATCCCTATAAATTTAGGGCACTGACCTGTGTGCCATCCACTACCTTCCTTGAGTGATGGTGAAGAATGCAGCCTCCCATAATGCAAATTAATCTTTTCATTTCAGTTCTTTTCTTTTATAATAGTTTATGGAATTTCAATATAATTTTCATGGGGAGGGTTGGGGTGGGTATGGTTACCCCTGTGTAAGCCTCCTGGACTTAGGTTCCATTGACGAGTGTGTAATTATAATGTGTTTATTAATTTTCCTTTGGTCTCTTGCAGCCTACTACTTTTCCCTTTCTTTCTTCCCATTGAACTCACCCCACTGCTCTCCCTTTTCCCCCTCCCATACATCTTTGGGGTGGAGCATGAAAACTGAGGCCTACATCCACTAAGGTGGATATTACTAATAACAACAGCAAACAATGTATGGAGACCACTCAGGGGTATGAAGTGGGTCTGTTTAATCTCAACTTTCCTAATAGGCATCTTTAGACATAACAAAGATCGGGTGTCAAAACCACTAAGCACATGTTTGGCTGTTGTGTGTAAGCACCATAACAATCCCATCACAAATTTGGACACCCATTGAACACACAATGTGAACACCATTGCATCACAAGGACAATTTGTGTGTTCCAACTGAACACGTGGCCAAAGTTGTGTCTAATGATATCGCACGGCGTGTTAGCGGGGAATGGGGTGGCAGTGCTTGCATGCTAAGATCAGGTGGTGAGCAAAACACCAAATTGCCACAAGATGGGCTGTGTGTCTCAGCAGCGCCACATGGTGAACACAGGGCCAAATCGGTGTCCATATTTAAAATAAAATAAAAATAAATAAATAAAAATATCAAGGTCAAAACACACATTCAGACACCCGTTGACGTTATGTCTAAAGACACCCGATGGCTAAAGCTGTAAACTGTGTTGGAATATTAAGGGGGTGAACCACCCAATCAAAAGAAAAAGAAACCTTATTCACCTGAAAACACTAAAAACTGAAATTGCCTTCCTGCAGGAAACTCATCTCAATGATCTGCAGTCAGAGTCAAATTTAATTTACCATGAGGGGTACTGAATAATTACACCTCTGCTGCAAGAGGGGAAGCTATTNCTGTTCAATGAGAGTTTCCTACCGCTTTGTCTATAGAGTCATGACTGTGGCTCTATAATTGTGGCCTGTAACTAGTTTTTATTTAGTCCCTTTCCAGTTCCTGGATCTATCCCCTGGATGATGGATCCAGTTTGTACCCACAAGCACTGAAAGAGTGAGTTCCAGAGAAGGGAGCAGAGAAGAGTACACACACTCAAGGACAGGAGATGGACCCACAGCACAAATCCATGATCTGGACCCTTCTCTTCCTTCACCACCCTGAATGTGCCCCTGCCCCTGACCTCCATGTGGCCCTTGGAACTTGTACACATTTTCAAAGTAGCCCCTCAGAGGAAAAAAGTTCCCCACCCCTGAAGTAGAGGATTGGGTTTTGTTTGAAAAAAACAAAACCCAATGTATTGTGCAATTTCCTTAAAAACAGCAATCTTTACAACCACATTCAACAATAACCTTGAGATAAAGGACTCAAAGGAGAAAAGACTTGCACAATTTTTATTTATTCCATTTCTTAGGGGAAGGACTAGCAAAAGAACATATTAGGACTTATTTATGCTAGAAATGTTGCGCCAATTTAATTCTATTTCAGATCAGTCTAGTTGCACATGTACAGTACCCTAATGTAGCTGCACAGTTCAACAAAAGTTTTATGATGCTGGGAGCAATGGGGCAAAGCTGTTGCAGAAGCAACAGGTCCGTTTTTGAAAAGGAGAAATGAGCACATTTTTGCTTTAAAGGTCACTGTGGTACTCCATGAGCTAGTGCTGAGATGGAACCATGTCTGTCTTTTGTAACCAACAACTGTTATTGCATAGTATGCCTCTGTGCATGTGGAGGGGAAACTCTTATTAGCATCATGCCCTGTCTGTCAGGAGCAGCCCTTTGTGGAGCAGGAAGGCTATGTGGAAAGTAAGAGTAAACAGCAGAGCATGTGAACTCCAGTCTGAGTCACATTCTTAGTCAGTATCATTGGAATAGAATTTGGTCCGTGGCAGGAGTCATAAAGAAAGTCCATTTAGACCAGGAAGCCAGATAGAAGTAGCTTAGGGTAAAAACAGAAGTGACAACTGCATGGTGGCGGCCCAACTCAGCCCAGGGTGGGAAGCCATCTTGGACATGGTCCAGACCAATTCAGGGCACTGAACAGACATGCCCACAGACAGGGAGCACTATGAACATGCACCTGGCTGACCCAGCACTGCACCCAATACCCTGCACCCGACCCCACCATGGCGGGCAGCCATGGCTGACTCAATACTGGCCTGGAAACAGACATGATAGCCCGCTGTAGCCCACTTTGACCCAATTGGGAAGTTGTCCGAGGTCAGATCCCGAGCTAGTCAATGACATGGATCAGGGCAATCCCAGGCCAACATCTGGTGATGCCTGCACAGACATGCAGGTGAGATGTGTGACAAAGCAGGCCGCTTTCACATCTGTTTTTACCTTTAAAAACTAAATCCAGGCCTTATTTCAGAGCAACATCAGGGTGCGCAGTTTTGCTTTTCCCATCCAGACACAACAATTGGTTGCTGCCAACACCCTTAGCTCATCTTGTTTTTGGTGGCAGTAAAAAGCCTCCACCCTCTTCTCTGTACACCACGGATAGGGAAGAGAAAACCTGCTAGCAGACTTCTTTCAGAGACAGCAAGACTCGGAGCACATAAGAGAATCCTAAAATATGGAATTCCTGGAGTCAATAGCATCCCATGTGGTCCTGCCACACTTCCTTTAGCTGAAGGTGATTCTCCCTTCCAAACTTCATTTGTAATTGAGCTTGATCTCAAAGTAATACGATGTGACAAGATTACAAGGCAAGCCTTGTAATTTTTTCATCATTCGGAGACTTTAATAATGCTATTAAGATCCGTTACTTGTACTTTGGAAGGAGAATATTTAAAAGCTAACAGTGAAACACAGGAAACAGTCAGAATTTATAGACACTACTACCAACAGCATGAGCTGCCTTAGTTATTACCACACAGAGCCAATAAATAGACTTGAGCAGTTTGCAGTGTTGGCTTTAATCACATACAGAGGAAGTGCTAAAGTAAGTTTTGAAAATAGTTTTAACAGCTCAAGTTAGTTCTGCAGAAGTAAGATTGCAGCAGCATGTTATATGCAATCTCTCTGAATGGTATGTAACTGGATGGCCAACAAGATTGTGTGATTTTTGTAATAAATAAGAAATACCAAGTTCATGAACTTCAAATTACTCTTAAGATGTTCTGCAGTGGTGTTCTTAGATGCAGTACTTCCCCTGTGACTTTCTTATCATATTTAAGCTATCATTTGTTTCTCATACTCTCACATCCGCAACCTAATATAGAAAAGTCAACGACATCATTTGTAATCATGGGAAATCACCAATGTAAACATCTTTTCATGTTTTTGTTGGTTATTAAAATAAGCTAAAATGGAGCTTAGCACTTACCCCTTAGCACCCAAGCAATAAAGTCCTTATATCATGTATATGCGTTTTCTTTTTAAATAAACTGCAGTTTGTATTTATTTATGTTTTTAAATACCTCAGCTTTCCAAAAAGAGTCCACTTTTTAAACTATTATTGAAAGCAA
>QEPC01007439.1:1509609-1527565 GCA_003113815.1 Sphenodon punctatus | reverse complement strand
GCGGCATTCTGCACCAGCTGCAGCCTCCGGACCAGCTTCTCGGGCAGCCCCACATAGAGCGCGTTGCAGTAATCCAGCCTCGAGGTGATGAAGGCATGGATGACAGTGGCAAGGTCAGAGTCTGAGAGATATGGCTGAAGCTGTCGGACAAGATGTAACTGCCGAAACGCACTCCCCGCAATGGCCACAACCTGAGATTCCAGGCTGAGCCATGAATCGAGGAGCCCACCCGGCCTCTGTACCTGCAAGACCATGGGAGAGTGAACCCCCCTCCCCACAAGAGGCGATTCAACCACTCCCAGGCCCCACAAACCCTCACCCACCAACAATCACCTCCGTCTTGTCAGGTTTCAATTGCAGATGGCTGAACCTCATCCAAGCCCTCTCAGCCGACAGGCACTGGGAAAATAAAGAGACTGCATTGCCTGGGTCGATGGAAAAAGAGAGGTAGAGCTGAGTGTCATCAGCATACTGATGACATTGCATGCCCTGAAACCCTCTCACGATCTCCCCTAACGGCTGCATATAGATGTTAAACAAGAGAGGGGACAGAATGGCACCCTGCGGGACTTCACATGTGAGGTCCCAGAGAGAAGACGTGCACTCCCCCAAGAACACCCGGTGAGTTCTCCCGGCCAGGAATGAACGAAACCAGTCCAAGACTGTCCCGCCAATCCCTGCACGGTCCCGCAGACGAGTCACCAACACCTCATGATCGACTGTGTCAAACGCAGCCAAAAGGTCTAGCAGGACCAGTAAGGTCTGACAACCCTGGTCCAATGCCAGACGGAGATTGTCAACCAAGGCCACCAATTCAGTCTCCGTACCATACCCAGGCTGAAACCCTGTCAAGGAAACCAATGCCGTCCAGGTGTTCTTGGAGCTGCCGTTCCACAGCCCATTCAATAACCTTCCCTAAAAAGGGAAGGTTAGAGACCGGCCAATAACCAGCAGGACCATCAGCGTCAAGAGATGGTTTCTTGAGCAGGGGCCTAACCACAGCCTCCTTCAGGCATTCAGGAAGCCTGCCCTCCCAAAGGGAGGCACTAACCACCCCAGCCAGCAATGGCCGTATCGTCTCCTGACTGGCTTTCACCAGCGAGGACGGGCAAGGATCTTGCTCACATGTGGTGGCACGAACAGATCCCAACAAGGACTCCACATCAGCAGGCGATAACATCTGAAACCGATCCCACAAAACAGGACGGGGCATCCATAGCCCCAAGATGATCCTCTGCAATAACTGCGGAAGGATTATTGTGACACATTACTATAGTGAAATTCTAGACTCTCTTCTAGACAAATCAGGCTGACCTCTACACATACAATTCTGTGCCAGAAACGTTTTAGAAAGCTACAAAGATAAAGTGGCATTGAAGGATATATGGTGGCTCCAAAACCCCACTGCGAGAGATTATACTTTTTTCTTCCCCTCACACTCTACGTATTCCCTTTCCCATATAGGCTTTTTTTCTGGTCTCTGCAAATCTGCTGGATTCTTTGCTAAATGCTGAAATCAAATCTTTTATGATTTCAGAGCATGCACCTGTAGTATTGCAGTTTTCCTTACCTGATACTATTTGGGGATGCAGACAATGGACAGTAAATTCCTCTCTCCTAAAAGATGACCAGTTCCAGAATTATATCTCAGAGGAGATTACATTCTTTTTTTATATACCAATAGCACTCCAGAAATATCTCACTCCACCCTATGGGACACATACAAAGCATACATAAGGGGCAGGATCATTTCCTATGCAATTACTAAGAAGAAAGCTGGTCAGGCTAAGCTTCTAAAGTTAACAGAACATCTTAAATAACTGGATTCAGGAATATGCAGAATGTCCCTTTCTAAGGCCGTTTTCACACGGGCACTCCCCTCACCCTCACACGCATGTGCAGGTGGGGTAGAGTGTCCGTTGGAATGCCGCCATAGGTGTGGGGTGCATGGGTGGGCATCTGTAGGAATGCCGTGGGTGGGGGTGCATGCATGCTCCCACACTACACTCATCTCCACCCACCTCAACTCATTGCCCACGCATGGAGCAACCAGCAACAACGGCGTTTGCTCCTTGTGTGGAAATGGGTGGAGATGGGAGTGCACCCGTGGGAACAGTCCCACACTCATCTCCACCCACCACGCCGCACACCACCACCACCCCACACATCTGCGCCCATGAGAAAAGGGTCTAAGTAAGCTCCAAAAATTAACTAATTTGCAATATGAGGTGAATAAACTTACTTCAACACAAATTGCATTTGCCCTTTTCAGACACAAGCAGACTTATTAAGACTTATTGGGAGAGTGTGTTCAGCTGGGAGAGGAGGGGCTTGGAGCAGAAGACTGTGCAGGGGAAGCTGCCTCTTGTGCCCTACCAACCATTCATTGGCTGTCTTTGTTCCCCCAGGTATAATATACAGGGGCTTGGGCCCTTTGGGCTCCAGCCCTTGGGCACCGCCCGAAGGGCGACACCCAAATGGTGTTGGCCATTGGTGGGGCCGTTGGAGGGGCCGTGTTGGTGTTGGCACCGCCCTCTTTCAGTGGACTTTTGCTGGTTGCCTCTTCATTTGATCCCTCGTGGACATTTGGAGTCTTAAACTCAACCGGACTGCGAGAGGGAGAACACCTCTGCAGTCTGTTCTTGGCCAGAGAGGAGGAAACCTGGAGGTTCCTGAGGGAAGGAGACCTGACCCTGAATAAGACATCTGGAATCTACAGGCAGATGGGGAGAAGACATAGTGACAGAGTGTTGGGGCAGCGGAGCAGCGGCAGACAAGTTCAGCGGCATTGAAATCCATGTCCATTCAAGCCTTAGTCTCATAGTTCCTTTCAGAGGTTGGGGACGGCTCACGCACTGTGGAAGGAGAAGCTGCTGACAGGAGCAGCTGGGACTAGGGGGGCACTGCTGCAGGAGAAGGAGGAGGAGGAGGAGGAGGAAGCGCCGCTGGCCGTGCACCGGAAACAGGTGGCACGTTGGCTGGTGCTGGACACAGAGGGAAGGACTCTCAGAGACCAGGTTGGGATTTGTTGGACCAGCCGATCTCAGCTTTACTGAGAGAAGCGGGGAGCCCAGAGGTTTGGCTTGCTGAGTGGAGAGGAAAGTGTTGGAGGTGTCAGCGGGTGTGCAGAGCGAACGCCCAGCAAGGCAAGAGTGGACAGAAGGGGCAGAAACATACTAAAGGACACACACACACACACGCCTCGGAGGACTTACTAGCTAGGCACTCCATCTCCTTGCAAGAGTATATCGGACTACCCTTCGCGTTCTCACTGTGTTAGGATTTGAGGGTTTGACCATCTGGGCTGGTGGCAATAGGCCTGGGCCCTCCTACTGTCCTACAATGGAGCTTAGGTCCCATGATCCCCGCTCCCACCCCAACATCGCCACTGAGATTGCTCAAGCTGAGCTTGGGGGTTCTTTGCTGTTCCCATCCAGTCCAAACTTACCCGCTATTTTTCCCCTCCTCCCCCAGTTAGTGCTGCTGCTGGTACAAGTGACATCTCAGCCTTCTGTGCAGATACCTTTCCCTCTGTTCCCCCCTTGGGATTTGGAGAGTCCTCTATCGGATTGACTGACTTATACCAACAAGTAACTGCCCTTAGTCAGCAATTTGATGACTTTCAGGCCCGGCAGGAGATTGATCTAGATACCCAGTTTAAGGAACTGGAGGGAAGGCTAATGAATTTTAATGAGCTCCTTTTTTCTATGAAGGTGTTGGTGGGGGGTTTGTGGCTCAAATTTAATAAATGTGTGTCAATATCACGCACCCCTCCCCCCCCCCCACGGGATTACAGGGGGTAGAAGTGGCTTCTCAGACAGAGATTGTATCTTCCCTAGAATATGAGAACCCTATAGCTAAGAGGGTTCCTCCCCCTCTCACTAAAGAAGCCTGTTCCATTCTCTGCTGAGAGTAACACCCTGCCCCAGGTTTTAGAATCTCTTCCACTGGTGGCTGGGAGGGACTCCTTCCCTCCGCATTCTATTACTCAATCTCACCCTATCCAGCTATCTTGTCCCCACTCTGACTTTCCTACTGCCGGTTCTCATCATTTTACGAGCCAAAAGGGGAAAGGTCCAGCAGCCTCTGGTCTGCTCAATCATTCGTCTATAACCAAGACTTTAGTTCAACCGCTGGATAAAACAGGCTGTAGGAAGAAAGAGTCAGCTAAACGCCTCCCTTAAGTCCTCCATCCCTCATGCTTAGAGACACTCCCAGTGTGGCCACAAGACACAAGTGAACGATGGGCCTTAGCTGTTATCTTTCATTTTAATATAAAGAAGAGATTCAGGTTTTTTAGACAGGCAGTCTTGGACCTGGATAGTTTTTTAGGTTATATCCAATTAGCTATGGCCCAAACCATTATCCCTAACCAGGTCATAGATATCCTCCCACTTGTGAGCAGAGGCTGCTTCTGGAGGTGGGAGTTGATGTTTAAGGAGAGGTCTATGGCTTTTGCCCTGTGGCAGCGGCAGAGGCAGCTTAAAGTCTCAGGAATTTTCATCTCTAGAGTGGAAAATACCTTAGCCCGTGCTATCTTTCTTTCATCAGCTTCAGGCTCACCTCTTCATGGCTTCCTCACATCCCCTTGGCATGTCTCTAGATGGGGGTTTAGAATGGGACACGGTGGATATTACTGGATTTCTCCAGGGCCCTAGTTTGTGCATTTCTGCTCCCAAGGAAATATCGAGGCCTGTAGGTCCCTCGGAGTTGACGGCACTGAGCTCTGAACCTAGAGATGTGGAGTTATTTTCTTCTCAGTCTCTTCCGAGGTATACAGGTTTGGATCACCAGACTAGTGAGCAGATATTTATTACGAACATTTCAGCCCCATTGCCAGCAGAGGATGTAGCAGGTTTTGAGCTAGCTCCCTCCCCTTTTGCATCAGGAGGAGGAAGTTTTTCTGCTTCTCCCCACTTTTGACAATCACCAACTCAGAGACCAACTACCTGTGATATCTCTCGGTTAGGGGCCCCCAACATGTTGACCATATGTTCGTGGAATTCTTCTGGCCGGAGTTCCCATATTAACAACTTTGATTTTATTTCTTACATCACTCGTTTTAATATTATTTTGCTACAAGAAACATGGGCACTTGTTCCTCCAACATTAAGCCACTATAAATCTTATGCCATTCCAATGGTTCATATTAGGTCCAGAAGAAAGCCCCGTAGAGGCCTATGTTGTCTCATAAGTGAGAAATTGGCCAACTTTATTGTTAAAGAATTTATTTTTCCTGACCTCGCATTAGGGCTGATTTTGAGGAGTGATTTTGGAGTAATAATATTGCTAACTGTTTATGTCCCTCCGTCCAACGCTGGTTCATTTGATTCCAAGCTTTTGCTTTCCTTATATAGGATCCTTGAGGATCTTTTTGATCAGTTCCCTAGTGCTATGCTTATACTTTCTGGAGATTTCAATGTACGGATTGGGCCAGACGACGAATCCTTGGAACCTTATCTAGTGGAACCATCTACCACTATTCCAACTCAACTTAGCTTGCGTAAATCTAAAGACCAGAAGATTAATTCCTCTGGTCTAAGATTTGCTAAGCTGATTGGAGAGTTCCATCTCATTATTCTTAATGGATCAGGTTTTGGAGACCCTAGCGGCAAGTTTACGTTCGCTAGTGTACAAGGCTCCAGTGTTGTGGATTTTATTGTTGTATCTCCCAATTTAGTTCCCCTGGTTAGTCATTTTGGTGTCTGTCAGCTTACAGACCATTTACCTTTAAACCTGGGAGTTGATGTTGGTAATGAATCTCTTGCTATAGCCGAGGAAACTCTGGCTGAATTGGATCCAACTTTAAGGCACCTTCCCGTCAGATGGTCCCCAGATCTGGCTACATGCTTAGCCAGTAGTTTTTCGGAAGAGGTTCCGGTTAGTTCTCAGAGGGCTCTATTGAACTCCAACAGTCCCGCTGCAGTTGTAGCAAATTATAACAAGGTCAGTACCTTCTTTCAGACTTTAATAGCCAGTAAAGCGCTGGGAAGAGTTCAGCATATAGCAGGAAGAAACCAATGTTGGTTTGATGCTGAATGTAGAGCAGTGCGTAAAAGATTTGTGGACATTTACTTAGCGTATAGGAAGGGGAGTATTCCAGCTCTTCCCAACCAATATTTTTGTTTCAAAACTGAATACAAGGAATTAATAAAAATCAAAAAACGTCTTTATGACAAGAATCAATGGTCCAAGTTACTTGTGGCCTCAAGGGAGAAAAACTCTAGGCAATTTTGGCAGATTATTAATGGAAACATCAAGCATATGAATAATTCCTGGCTCCATCCTATCCCTGCTACCACCTGGGAAACCTATCTTAGTCAGTTCCAGCTGCAGGACGCACATGCTGGTTCTACTCCTTTTTTTGATAGTGATATCCTTCCTACCTGGCCCCCTGTTATAGCAGATGAGGTAACTGCCATACTAGGAACCTTTAGATCGGGTAAAGCCTCTGGACCAGATCTTGTCCAGATTGACTTTATCAAAACTTATATCAACTGGTGGGTTCCACTTCTGACCTCATTGTTCTCTGCCATCAATTCTTCAGGGATTATACCTATGGGCTGGAATAAAGCCATCATTATTCCAATATATAAGAAAGGGTCAGTTGATGATCCATCAAATTATCGGCCCATTAGTCTCTTAAGTGTTGTAAGTAAAGTTTACGCTAAATTGCTACTTGCCAAGTTGGAGGCTTGGATGTTGCAAAGTCAAACCATCTTTCCCAAGCTGGCCGGTTTTCAGCGAGGCAGGGCCACAATAGTTCAATGTTTTATTTTGCAATACTTAGTGGAGAAATACAAGTCAGCTAATGGGAAAATCTATGCAGCTTTTTTAGATCTAAAATCGGCTTTTGATATGGTCAATAGGAACCTCCTGTGAGAGAAACTACATAAAACATCTATAGATAAAAGACTTTTGTTCCTTATCAAACAATTGCGTCGCCACTCTCTATCAGCGGTGAAAATTGATGGAGTTGGTCATATCTCCAATTATGTAGAAGTATCAATGGGGGTCCATCAAGGCTGTGTCTTGGCCCCAGCATTATTTAATCTTTTCATTAATGATGTTGTTCCCTCTCTCACTCAAAATGAATTTTTTCCGCCTCGGTTATCTGCTAGACCCATAGGGTGTCTGTTATATGCGGATGACCTGGTCTTGCTCTCACAGAAAAGAGTTGGTTTAAAATGTCAACTTATGGCCTTTGCTAGTTATTGCAATACCAATAAACTGAAGATAAACTACAATAAATCTAAGGTTATGTTTTTTTCCAACTCTAGGAACCTGTTTACCTGGGGAATTAACGGGCATGCTCTGCAACAAGTTTTTATTTTCAAGTATTTAGGTCTTTATTTCTCTGCCTCTGGCAGCTGGGCCGAGCATTTTAGGATGTCATCTACTGTCTCAAGGCGATTCTCTTTGGCTATTCAGAGATTCTTCACCAAGACTGGGCAGCTTAGACCCGATGTGTCATTAGGGGTACATGATGCTAAGGTTCGGGCCCAGCTGCTGTTTGGGACAGAGATTTGGACTCCCTTGCTTCCTCTTAGCTGTAAAATAGAGGGACTTCAATCTATCTTTTTGTGTAAATTGCTTGGGGCACCATGCAGTATTCCCTGTGCTGCCATAAGTCTGGAAACAGGCCAGCTTAGCTGGGATCTGCATGCTTGGCTCTGTGCTCTTAAGTTCTGGTTTAAAATGAAGGGACCAATTAATACTGGCCTTTTTCAATTTTTGGCAATTGACCCTTATTATAGCAGATGGCATAAGGTGGTTAACAAGAAACTCGAAACTCTGGGTTTCTCCCCTCTCTACCTAGCAGAGACTGTGTTGGGTGTTGCCAGAGCTGAGGTTCTATCTAGGCTCATAGATGTGGATAGACAGAATGAACTCGCCAGGGACTGCACCTAAGGGACTACTTATTTTGTTACCAAGCCCAAGGTGGGATTGCAAATTATTTGATTTCTCCTATATCGAAAAGGGGGAAATATTTGGTCATGTGCGCCCGAATGAACACCTTGCCAAATAAGGTGTCAGAAGGACGTCACAATCAGATCCCATATGTGCAACGTTTATTTCCCTTTGATTTATCCAGTGTATAATCCATGCAGCACATCTTATTACACTGCCATTTATATGATCAGCCGTGTGCCTGGTTTTTGGCCCAATATATTAGGAGATTTCCCAGAAGAACTGACCAGTGACTCTCCCATTTTATTCTTTCTGATACATCATCTGAAATCTCAGCAAATCTGGCTAACTTTTTGGTCTCAGCTTTTAATCTAAGGAAATTGTTTCTTGATTTTAAATCCTCACTATTGGGTTGATGCATATATCCAATATCTAATGGACCATCAAATAGTTATCTGCTTCTGATTTACTTGTATTGACAGATTTACAATTCGTATATAGGTTGGTTCATTTTAATTTGGGATTTTATGCTTATATGTCTGTAATATGTCTGTATGTTAAACTGTTTGTTAAGTGATGACCATTGGTCAAGCTAAATAAAGATTTTGGATTTTTTGGGGGAGGGGGAAGACTTATTGGGTATCTGGTGAGAGGGCAGGGAAGTTCCTTGTATATTGTATACAGATTAAAAGTAAGACACACACACACACACCCTATTCTGAATTGTTTCACTTAAAACAAATAATGGCCAAGGTGTAACTCACCAAAAGTAAATCAATAACCAGGTTTTTTAAAAATTCTATCATGCCCTTTACAGTGAGAAGACAACCTCTGACACTGGAAAATGAAAGAATTTTATTAAAAATCTTAACCTCCCTCAACTCTGCCCAAGGATTCACAAAAATGTGGTAGCATTTTTGCAGTAGCAAACTCCTCTGTCCAAGGATTCACAAAAATGCAGCAGCTACAGGCCCATCTCCCTAATCAATTTTGATATAAAAATACTTTCAAAAGATTTACCTGGAAGGCTTGAAACAGTGATGAATGCATAGTTCATCCCAATCAGGTGGGCTTTATTAAAAAGAAACATGGCATAGATAACACATATCAATTAATTGTTATCATAGCTTTTTCTCAGTACTCCAGAAATTCCCAGGCTGTAATTGCTCTCAGCGTGAAAAGGCCTTTGACAGAGTGAGTTGGCAATACTTGTTTCTTACCCTAAGCAAATTTGGACTTGGGGAACCCTTCATTTTATGGATAAACCTCATAGAGAATGACACTTTTCTCCTTTACTGTATTAAGAGAAAAGTTTGTTAGAGGCCAAAAAAATTCAGCTTAAGTATATTCAGCTTAAGTATCCTCTTGTTGTCCAGCATGGGCTGATGCACTCACTACTTCTGACAGAGCAGAATTCCTTGCATTTATCAAACTATTAAATAAATTGCCCAGGCCTATGGCAATGTTGTATACACACTTGGTGAGAAAATTTGAAGTAAACACAGAACCCATAAAAATTAAATGGGAGGAGGAACTGGATTAAATATTCCCTGCAAAGACTTTGGCCCTTTCACACGTGGCCCTGTCCACACAGGTGGACATGCCCCCACGCACGTCCATCGATCAAACACGTGGGTGACTGCTCATGTGAACAAGGCAGTAAACAGGTGCGTGCTCCCGCGACCCACCCATCGTCATACACAGAGCACAAGTTGCTCCGTGCGTGTTCATGGGTAAAGATGGGTGGAGATCGGTGTTCCACACCCACTGGACCATGTGGGCACACCCACTGGAGCACACCCACCCCGGGGACAGGTCCTCTGAAACCATTGAGAAGGTGCCACAAAAGGAGTAGAGAGGCACAGCAGGTGCCCACATGCAAACACACACCCTGTGCGAGATGGCAACTGCCTGGCCAGGGGCCCTTAAAGGACATGCGCACAAAATGATAGGTGCACTGACTCAAACCATGGACTCCAAAAAAGCCACACACAAGACAAGAGCTAGCACTAGGGAAGGTGCCGCAGGCAGACAGATAAGCGCATGGAACCTCAGTCCAGCAGGGATGGGGGAGCCAGCCCTCAGCAGTCAAGAAGGGGGAGCCGGATGACAGCTCACAGGTACAATGTCTCTAAACAGTAGAGCACCCACACACTGACACACCCCCCACCAGAAAAATCATGCAGGGTACAGAAGAGGTCCCCCCCACAACAGTCAGGTAACACAGCAGAGCCCCTCAGAGCCAGGGTCAGGGAAGGGGACAGGCCACCCCCGAGCACCCACAGAGTCACAGCTGGATGACAGCTGATGGCACTGCATCCCCCCTCCCAGGCGAGCACCAGTTCCGCAGCCACCACATCCTCTGGGTGGGTCCCAGGCACTCAGGCAGACCCACCCCCCACAGACAGACCCCTCAAGGAGAGGAAGTGGGCATATGACAAGATAAAAGTATTCATTCATCGGGGCGGGGGACAGAAAGTCCAGCTTGACCTGGTTAGAGCCTTCAAGAACACAGCAGCGTATGAAGGCATCTCCCAGGAAATGAGGCACCTGGGGTACAATAGCGACATGATCCAGTGCCAGCAACAGGCAAATAACTCGAGGTCCGGATACAATGTCAAGACCAGCTGAGTCCGATGCACATAGCCATACTACGAGGAGCTGGATCAGTTCCCCTGTGTGGATGGGGAGATTGTGGCCTCACGCATACATAGTTCCATCTTCGGACATCGGAACCCACTGCACCTGGTGAGGGCAACCAACAAGCAGGAGGCAACCATGCCCCTGTCCAACAGGTGGAGGTGGGGTTCCTGGATAAGACCACCAACCGCCTCACCCTCCACATGTGCCCCCCAAACTCACAGGAACAACACAGACAGGAGGTGCACGGGGGAGCAGGAGGGTGCCAGGGACGCCCCCCAGCAGTAGGAACACATGAATCCAGGTAAGATACAACCCCTATGAAAGGGGAAAGGGGGGAGAACATGAAGGAAAAGGCTACCCCCAGGAGGGATGGACAGGTGAACCTTGTACACCTTGTACCCCTCCGCAGCTCAAGAGGCCTGGAGGTCGAGGAGGAGGAGGAGGAGGAGGAGTCCTACAGCCTGGACTCTGATGGTAGGAACACACAGACATGGGCACAGGGAAGGGAAGTGGCATGGCGGGACACAGGGGACATGGAGGCAGCCCGACCATAAGGCCAATGCCCACCAAATGGCAGCCATTGGTCAGGGGAGGCACAATGAATAAGGAAGGCACAGAGTGCTGACAACACAATGGACATGCAAGCACAGGGCAGATGGGAACACCCAGCCATGCCACATGGGAGGTTCACCACAACCATACAAGGACGGAACCCTCAGACATGCTGGCATAGCATGACCAGCGACAGAACAGCCCCCCCGGCCCCCAGGATAGACCCAGAAACCCGAAAGACAGTAAGTCACAGCCAGTAGAAAAAGTCCATCCCATTCCAGTCACAGGGGGCAGCCCTGCTAGGGGTTCAAATGCCACAAGAGGTCCCACAGACACACACACATACAGGATAAGAAAGAAGCAAGACAGCTTTAGCCTATCATTAACCACAGTCCCCCTACGCTGTTCACAGATGAACAGCCAGGGCCCTCCTGGGAAGAGTCACGAGGAGCACAGAGAGGAACCAGGAGATGAAGGCTCACAACTGGAGGAGGAGGGAAGACCTGGGGAAGGACCTGCTTGGGGAAACCAAACAGATGGCAAATGAGTTGCAGAAACAACATGAGAGGGCACAACCCCCCTCCTGGCCCCACCCCAGCACAGCCTCCACGACCCCCAGTGACCCAACTGCCACAGCAGGAGGTAGGTAGGATCCATATATGGCAGGTTACAGCAAACAATAGGAGGGGGAACATTTGGGGAAGCCACCACGGAGACTGTGGCAACCGTGCCCATGAGCACAGTAACCACGAAAGGTCACATAGAGGTGAACCACAAGATGAGCATAATGGGAACACAGTGAATGGGCCAGTAATGCAGTGCCATTAATCCATTCACAGGAACAACACCCAGCCCAAGAGGCGGAGTAGCAGGAGGAGGAGCCCCAGCCTGGGTCAAGCCAGAAAAAGCCAAGGCAAGCGAGCATGGAGTAAAAGGGACAAGCAGCCCACTTCTGGTGGTAGGGTGAAACGGAGAGGGAGGCCTCAAAAAAACCCCACCTCACCAACAGAGGAAGATTGTTATAATCAAAAATAAAATCATTTTATACCTGATACCTGGCTGTTGTGGATTAATTCCTGTCGGACCATAGGGATGTGTTAGTGTTCAGCTATGCAAATGTATGCAGATCACTGTCAGGGAACATGGGCCATACGGAGTCTGGGAAGCCACGTCCAGCAGGTGAGCTGCCAGGGCGCCCAGACAGGCAGATCCTGGAGCACCTATGTGAGGAAATCAGGTACAGGGCCCAGGTGGGTGTCCATGGGGGTCCTAGACCAGTACCCTGACAAGGGTCCACAAACAGCAAAAGGAATGCCCTCCTTATGTACCAGGGTTCCCATGGCCATTCACCCCAGGGGCAGTCAGTGCATGTGACAATAGGGAGGGAAACCTCCTCCAAGGGCTGGCAACATGGGGTTCCCATTACAGCACGGATGAGGGTCACAGCAGGGGTCACCACATGGCCCGTGGCCAAGGAGAGTAGCAAGGTAGAAATAAAGAAAACCGAACAAGTGTATAATGGTAATGGTACTGGTTATTAATATTTATTATAATATTTACAGTGTCCATACACGGAGAGGCAAGCCAGTGGAATGTTGCAAGCAGTTCCCTCCCTGCTGTCTGGCAATGTGGCAGCACAGGGCATCCCTATTCTCCTCAAAGATTCATTTAAGGGCACCACCCTGGGCATGCTGGTATATGGACATGGGATCCAAGCATTGCTGAGGCAGCAGATAGTCTAGGGCAGCCCTGTGGGTCTCGCAGATATTGACAACAACAAGAATGGACGTCCTGGTCCAGTCGAAAGGGCTTCTATTCCACAGTAGCCTCCAGCACATCTTCCTCCTCCCGAATGCCTGTTCCATAACGCTACGTGCAGAGCACAGCCGCTTATTGTACAGGATCCACGCGGGTATTCTGGCAACAGGGTAGACCTTCACTAGCCCTGGTGTAAGCAGATAAGCCAGATCACCAATGACCACATGGGTGCCCTGCAACATGTATAATAAAATGTAACACCCATTTTATCAGTGTTAGAGTGTCTGTGTGAAAAGGGCGTTAGTGACATATTTGGTAACATATGGGAGGGGACAGTTGAGTGATGGTAAGCCAGATGACAAGTTTTGATTTGGCTGGCCAGGCCAGATGGCAAGCTTTTGATTGGTTGGCAGGGCAAGATAAAAGTGGTTGCAGCCATTTTGTCCATTCTCTTTGGTGAATTTGGTTGTGTGCTACAGTGCTGCTGGATCTGTAAGTGATCAGCTGGGGGCCTGGCCTGGCCATAGGGCCAATGCTGGGGGATAGGGGTTACATTTACCTTTACCATGCCATGCAGTTTTGAAAAAAAATTAATTGGGTGCCACATTGCTTCTAGTTCTGTCTGCTGCTTGGTTGGCACTTGCCTAGTCTGTCCACTTGGACAGTGCCACAGTACCAATGCCATGCTAAGAGGGTGCCCCTGGGTGTGTGCGGGTGTGTGTGAATGTCTGGTTTTTTTCATTTTGTGACTGCTGGGGCCTGAGCTTGCTGGTTTTTGGTGGGATTCATTTCTACATGAAGTTGCAGACTGTTTTGCAGGGTTGTTGTATTCTTCTTGAGCGAATGTCCCATTCTTGCTAGCCTGCATTTTTGTTCACTGCTTGGTTGGCATAATTATTAAAGTGGATGCACTCACTGCTGATGGTGGGCCATGCTGTGGATATACTATTGTTGTTTTTTTATTATTATTTCTGCAGGCAGTTGCACTTTTGTGGGGTTGTCTTCTGAGCGATTGTCCCACTCTTGCTAGCTGCTTTTCTGAGTAGTGCTTTTGTGGGTAGTGTTTTGACTGTGGGTTCAAGAACTTTGGAACAATTTTCTGAAGTTTCTGAAGTTTTCCAAGGTCCGGAATTCCAAGTCTGAATTACGAAACTTCAGAAACAACACCGAAGGGCCACCGCACCGAGTACTCAGGCCGATTACTCAGAACTTCGGTATTTGGTCCGAGTACGTGGAAGTATTATTTGGTACAGCCCTTGATATATAAGTGCTATCTATAGCCCCAGTGCAGTGCAGGACGCCAAGTTGATCGAAGGCTCGAAGCCCATGATCACCTCAACAGGATCCATGAGCTGGATAACTCACTCCCTCAGGTGCTCAATGATCAATTCGCAGACCTCATGCAGGATCCCGGTTATGGTAGATGTCCCAACACCAAACTGTTCTGCCACACCGCGACACGATTTGGGGTTTGCTAGGCATCATATGTCTATAGCAACATGCTTGTCCAGCGGGATCATGTTGGTTGTCCTCGTCCTAAGGTGAGGGGCAAGAAGGCCAGCAACCTGTGCCAACAGACTGCAGGGCATCCTGAAGTGCCTGATCCAATCCTCATCTGACCAGGTGACAAAGATAATCTCCCACCAGTCAACACTCTTCTCTGCACCCACCCCCTTCTCTGCATGGGAACAGTCAGGCGGATGCCATGGATAACATGGGGCACTGCTGAGCAAACATGCTCTATGAAGCGGCATTGGGCCTTAGTCATCTCAGCCAGCCACTTGGCCCTTGCCTTGTGCAACCAGCAGTTTGCAATCACTCTGAGTGGGTCGCAGCACCCTCTGCGCCGCAGTGCTAAGAGCATACAGGCTGTCCTGAGTGTCCAGCATCTCAAACCAGTGCTCATACACTGTGGTCAGGAACGAGACACACGTTCTGATCGTTGCCTGGTGGAAGGTGCGGGTTTCAGGATCCATACCGTCTGCCATTGTTCTCCACACACTTGAACCACAAAATTACCAGCACATACCTCTCACTAGCCATGGGCCTTGCAGGGAACTGGCCACATTATATAGGTCAATGGTACATGGGGGAGAGGCCATGGGGAGGTTGCAAGAGTCAATGAATGGCCACACCTGCCAGCAGTGCTGTTGATGGACCCCCTGCTATCTGTATCACCTGTGCCATTCTGCTGTACATTATCCAGTGATTGCCCATTGTCTGTGTGTGGAGGTTGCTACAGCAGTGACCACCCGGTATGTGACCCACCCATGCACCTCGGCCTTGCCTCACCATGCTGTTCAACTTGGTGCTAACATGTGGCTGCTGCCTTCCACGAGCAGTGGGGCTGTTGTCAGGTACTGGTTCCAGAGGCCTGTTCCCCCTTAGTGGGACCCGCCCCACCTGTTGGGACCTGTGCCACCATTTAGGCAATGTACCCCAACACACGGATGCAATGGCAGCTGGCAATGCCTTTTGCAGCTCCCCCTGAAAGTAACCAGTCACGTTGTAGCTGTCCTCCTGACAAGGGCTGCTGCATATTGGTGTCGGATCATGCATCACTGTCTACGGTACCCCCCCAATCAACCAACCAACCCCCCTCCCCAGTGGCCTAGTCATACATGGCATTCCCATCATCATGGAGCTTGGTCTCAGATCAGCCCCAGACTTAGTTAACTCCCCCCACTAGCCAGTACTCGTACAGAGTTGAATGCACAGGTAGCTGCTGAATGCACATTCCTTGGGTGTCCCTCCCTCGGTCCTCCATGGCTTCACAGGTGCTTATTGCTGCTGGAATGTTGAAGCCAGCTCCTTAAGTTACTGTGGGAGTATCTGTCTTCCAGGCACTATCTGCTGCCCTTGAAACATTGCATGCATCCAGCCTGAGCCGCCCCTGCCTTGTTCTCTCCTGCTACTCCTCACTGTGCCTTGGACCCAGACGGCTGTCTCAGGCAGGTGCAAGATATGTCCAGCTGTGGGGGTGCCCAGCGGTGTGACCGACAAGCTTGTGAGGAGTGGCCCATCTGTGCTACCTATGCTCCTTGGTAACCTGTTGCTGAGCAGCGATGTCTAGATGCTGTTGGGTGATTCCCTTTCCATGGGTGATGGCTTCAATCTGCTATCTCGTAATATGTGGCTGTTGGGACACCCCTTTGGGAGCCTTGACTGCCAGCAGAGATCGAGGGAACTAGGTTTCTACCTGCTGGGCAATGATGCTAATGTGCCCCCACCTTGAGTGGTGCTGCCATGGGATGGCCATAAGAGTGTAACTGTTCAGGCCATGACTGATCTGCCCGGCTATCAATTGAGCCTCCTGGGTGGTGGTTCGTATCTTGCAAGTTGTTTTGCAAATGTCTTTGTGTGCCCGTGGCTATCAGTGGCACCGTGGGGCCTGTCTTGATTGCCTTGGTGACCTGGACTTGCTCAGACCCGCGGCCAGGGGGCCCTATCAGACCAGAGCACCTCATGCGATGGAGATGGCTGTTCTTTCTGATGTACTCAACCGTGCAGATGTCAGAGCCACTGCTGCCACCAGATACCCTGTACTCCAGCAATTCATGGTGGCTGACCATATACATGCCCATGGTTACAGGCGTGGCCTCTTTGCCTGAGAAGGCTTTGCAGGTAGGCCACTCTTCCTGGATCGCCATCCCCCACAACCCTGAGACAGCTGTGAGTTCACTCTTCAAGGTGGACGGGCGCTCAGTATCTCTGTACCCGTGACCCTGCTGCCTTGCCGTGACCCTGGGAAACGTTGCCCCGCTGCTGTCTCCCCCTCCTCCTGTGCATTGTTGTAAGAACCACGAGGTCCGTATCATGCTAGGGGAACCTTCAAGTCCCATGAAGTCATTGACTCCCCTTGATCGTGGACCCATGGCTGGCCTGCTCCTTACCTGCACTCAGCTTTGAGTCCCATGTCTTCACGGCTGGTTTCACTGTCAGGGGCTTTGCAGTCCCATCCATAGACCCGTCCTCCCCCTGTATCAATAAATGCTTGTTCTCCTTTGAGTTTGTGCCCATTTTGCTTCTGTATTGCTGTCAGAGCTTTCAAGGCCCAGGTTCTGCCCTGTCATCTCTGCACTGCTGCATTGGCTTCCGCTGTAGCCCCTGTCGTAGAACTGTGGTCAGTTTTTGTGGGTTGCTCCTTGTCCTGTTCATCAGCACCAGGCCAATGGGCTCGCTAGCTCTGTGAACCACCCCCTGTTTTGGCTTATGTGAGGCTGGCACCACTTAGGGACCACTGGGGCTCTGCCATTCTCTTTGCAATGCAGGTTCCATGGGTGTTTGGGTGCCCTGTGCATTCCTACCTCATGTCCAGCTTTTGATGGGGGAGAGGGGCATGTTCATCCAATGGCTTCAAGTCCTTCCAAGTCCTTGCCCTCTGGACATGCGAAGCGGTTTCTCCCGTGCAGGTACTCTGTGGGTCCAATTGGATGGTGTGGCACTTGGCCACCCATCTGTATGTGTCAGCAGTAGTGGCATCGGGTGCTCCTACCTCACGACCTAGGGGTGGAACTGTACCCTGTCCAGTTATCCATACCTTAAGGATGTCTGTCCAGCACCCAGACCGGGCTTGCGAGCCATGCTCCCTGCCCAGTTACTTGCCGGAGCAGGGTACTGAACATTAGTCTCCAGCGAATGCTCTACTCAGTGGCCTTACCTGACTCTCTGCAGCTGCCTATGTGATAGGTGTTGTTGTGATTGGATCTGTATGATAGCGGACACAGGGCATGGGGCATGGCAGTCATTGTTCCTCCACAATATTGCTCAGATTTGCCCCTTTCTCTCTGTCTCCTCAGCCAAAACCCTTGTTCACGCCATGGTCATCTCTCACTTTGACTACTGCAACCTCGCGACTCGACTACTGTAACGCGCTCTACGTGGGGCTTCCCTTGTTCCTGGCCCGGAGGCTGCAGCTAGTGCAGAATGCGGCGGCCCGTCTTCTTACGGGGACGGGTCGCCGGGAGCACATTACACCGGTGCTCCGAGCGCTGCACTGGCTGCCGATAGTGTGCCGGGCCAGGTTCAAGGTCCTAGTAATGATCTATAAAGCCCTACACGGCCTTGGCCCCTCTTACCTTAGGGACCGCCT
>QEPC01007439.1:1479890-1506106 GCA_003113815.1 Sphenodon punctatus | reverse complement strand
GGGGGGGGGGGGGGGGGGGGAATGGGTGTGCACTGCGGTGGGTGTGCGGCGCATGAGGGATAGTTACATGCAAGGCGCAACTACCATTGTTGCCAGATGCTCCATGCGTCGGGGATAGGTGGAGATGGTGTTACGTGGGAGCGCACACGCACCCCTGCACACCCACTGTGGTGTTTACACAGGACTCCCCCACGTATGCACATGCAGACACCCACGTGTGCATTGCATAATGGTGTCTCACAGTAAAAAGGGCCATAGACACAAATCCTGGCCACTTCTTCCAATTACTCATTAGATTTATGACAGATTAATTCAGCAGAAAATCATCTGAAGGATGTACTGGACATCACTTAGACTGTTTAAAGCAAGGGTTCCAGATCTAATAAATGCTGGCATTCTGGTGCAGCTTATTAATTATTGTTATTGTTATTGTTATTATTTTATTATAAGCACTTGTATAGTGCCAGCTGTGTACCTGGCACTTTACAGAACAGTAAGATAGATGCAGTCCCTGCCTACGGCTTACAATCTAATAGACACGGAGGGGGAAGACAAGGAGAGGGGACATAGGAAAAGACCAGGGATAAATAACATTCAAGTGGGTGCGAAGTCTCAGGTACACGTGCTAGACTTGGTTGCAGTTGGCAGGAGTCTGTGGGGAGGGCAGACAGTAGATATTGCGGGGAGAGTTCTAACAGGCGTTGGGAAAGGCGGTGAGGAAGAGGTGAGTTTTGAGGAGGGATTTGCAGGTGCAGAGGGAGGGGGCAAGGCAGATGTGGGCAGGGAGGGAGTTCCAGGCATAGGGGGCAGCAAGGGAGAAGGGACGAAGGCAGTTAAGGGAGCAGGGGAGATGAGGGAGATCGAGGGAGGGGACAGAGGAGGAGCGGAGAGTGCGTGCAGGAGTGTGCAAGGAGATTAGGGCTGAGAGGTAAGAGGGAGTCAGGTTGTGAAGGGATTTGTAGATGAATACCAGGAGTTTGGGAAGGATATGTTTGGGAAGGGGGAGCTAGTGAAGCAAGGAGAGGCTGCACATGGTTGAAGCAACGGGCTGAGTGGATGACCCTAGCAGCGGAGTTTTGAATGGACAGGTGAGAGTGGGGGAGGCCGGTAAGGAGGAGGTTGCAATAGTCAAGGCGAGAGATGACCATGGCGTGAACAAGGGTTTTGGCTGAGGAGACGGAGAGAAAGGGGCGAATCCAAGCAATGTTATGGAGGGCGAAGTGACAGGACTTGGCAACAGAATCAATGTAAGGTTTAAAGGAAAGGTGAGAATCAAAGACAAAGCCCAAGCTATGGGCTTGGGGAACAGGACGGATGGTGACCCCATCAATAAGGATAGACAGGGACGAGGGAGTGAAAGGGTAGGGAGGAAAGATAAGGAGCTCAATCTTAGCCCTGTTGAGCTTGAGCTGACATTGGGACATCCAGGCAGAGATATCAGAGAGACAGTTGATGAGGCAAGCTTGGACAGAAGGGGAGAGTGAGGGGATGGAGAGATAGAGTTGAGTGTCATCAGCATAGAGGTGATATTGGAAGCCGTGGGAGGCAATGAGTTTGCCAAGGGACAGGGTGTAGATAGAGAAGAGGAGAGGGCCCAGGACAGAGTCTTGGGGAACCCCAACTGAGAGGGGAAGGGAGGAGGAGTTGGAATTGGGAAGAGACACATTAAAGGAGCGGTCAGAGAGGTAGGAGGAGAACCAGTCAAGAACAGAGCCGCAGAAGCCGAGGGAGTGAAGAGAGTCCAGTAGAAGCGAGTGGCTGACAGTGTCAAAGGCAGCAGAGAGGTCAAGGAGGACAAGAATGGAATAAAACAAGCAGATCATTGGTGATCTTGGCAAGGGCAGTTTCAGTGGAGTGAAGGGGGCAGAAGCCAGATTGGAGAGGGTCCAGGGAGGAGTTGGCAGAGAAGAGATCCAGGCAGTGGGAGTAGACCACACATTCCAGGAGCTTAGAGGCGAACGGTAGGAGGGAGACCAGTCAGTGACTAGAGGGGTCAGAGGGGTCGAGGGTGGACTTTTTGAGGATGGGAGAGACAGTGGCATGATTGAAGGTGGAGGGGAAGGAGCCAGTGGAGAGTGAGAGATTAATGACATGGGGGGACAACAGTGGGAGCAATGGAGGTCAGGAGGCGGGAGGGGATTGGGTTGAGAGGGCAGGTGGAGGGGTGGGTGGAAGAGAGCAAAGAAGATATTTCCTCAAGGGAGGCAGGAGGGAAGGAGGAGAGGAGAGAGGGGGGAGGGAATGTTGGGGGTGCGGGGAGAGGAGATGGATGGGAAGCAATGTCCTGGCGGATCTTGTCAATCTTTGAGGCGAAGAATGACGCGAGATCCTGAGCAGAAAGGGAAGAGAGTGGAGGGGAGCAGGGGGACTTGAGAAGGGAGTCAAAGGTGGAGAAGAGGCAACGAAGGTCACGAGAGTAGGATTCAACCCGAGAGGCATAGTAGTGTTGCCTCGCCAGGGAGACAGCGGAAGAGAGGGAGGAGAGGGAAAATTTGTAGTGGAGGAAATCCAAGTGTGTGCGGGATTTGTGCCAGAGGCGTTCAGTAGCCCAGGTGTAGGAGCACAGGTAGCGGATGCTTAGTAGGGGTGAGCCAAGGACAGGGGTTTGGGGATCGAACGGGGAGGGAGGAGAGGGGGGCAAGAGAGTCACGGGTCGTGGCAAGAGAGACATTAAGAGAGGAGATGGCAGTATCAGGGGATGTGGAGGAGGAGGGGGGAGAGGGAGAATGCAAAATCTAAAGGGTTAATAGCCTGCAAATCACAGAAGGAGCGTGGAGCTGGGGAAGAAGATGGGGGTTGGTGGGAGAGGTTGAAGGAAGCGAGGTAGTGGTCAGACATGGGACAAAGGTCAAAGGAGTGGTCAGCAACAGGACAGTTTCTGGAGAGGATGAGGGTGAGAGAGTGGCCGTCGGTGTGGGTGGGGGAATCAGTCCAGAGGCAGAGATCAAAGGAGGAGGTTAGGGAAAGAAAACAGGAGATAGAGGGCTGGGAAGGTGCGTCAACATGGATGTTGAAGTCACCAAGAATGAGAGCGGGGGTATCATCGGAGAGGAAGAAGGTAAGTCAGGATTCGAAGTCCAGGAGAAAAGAGGAAAGGGGGCCAGGGGGGCGGTAGATGACAGCGACCTGAAGGGGAAGGGGGATGTAGAGACTCACAGAGTGAGCCTCGAAAGAAAGGAAGAAGAGGGAGGGGGGAGGGGAAAGGGGCTGGAATCGACAGGGGGTGGCAAGGAGAAGGTCCACGCCACCCCCCCAGCCTTTGGGGTGGGACTGGTGAGAGAACGAAAGACCTCCAGAGGAGAGGGTGGCAGGGATGACAGAGTAAGGGAGAGATCCAGGTTTCAGTAAGTGCAAGAAGTTGGAAGCAGTGAGAGAGGAAGAGGTCGTGGATGAAGGGCGCTTTGTTAATAGAAGAGCAGCAGTTCCAGAGGGAGAAGGGGATGAGGTTGAGGGATGTGGAGCGATGGGGCTTGCAGGGACTGTGTAAGGGTAAGGACTTGTAGGGAATGGTTAAGGGGGGGTGAAGGGGAGGAGGGGGAATAGGCAAGGGGGAGAATAAGGGGCGGGGAGGTTGGAGAAAGAGTGTTGGCGGTGGGAGAGGGAGAATCAGGGGAGACAGCAGCAGAGAGAGGAGAGGAGAGATGGAGGGTGGGGGAGACAAGGGGAGGCATTCCACTGGTTGGTAATCACATGGCAGCAGAGGGGATAACCAGACCTGCAGATGGCATGGGAGAGTTTGAGGGAGGCCAGTGGCAATGCACGCAATGGCTGGAAGAGGCTGTGTTGCATGGATGTTGTCACAGGAGCTGGGTCCTCGCCGGCCTCGCCCCAGTCACACAACGGCCACAAAACAGCCAGCACCCTTTTGTCGCTGTCCTTCGGGCACCGCCCAAGGACTGCCACCCTCAGGGGCGGGCAGATGCTTTCTAGGGGGCTGGGAGTGCAGGGTCCCAGAAGGACCTGCACTCCTGCAGACAATGGAGCAGAATGAAGCAGGCTGGACACACACTGAGCAAGTGGGAGGGGCTGCTCTGGGCTTTCCTTCCTTCCAGGGGCGGGCGGATGCTTTCTAGGGGGCTGGGAGAACTGGGTCCCAGGAGGGTGTGCTCACCTGCAGGCAATGGAGCAGAATGCCAATCTGGTCCATATGCTATGGGCATGCCCCAATATCTTCAATTTCTGGCTTGAGCTTAATTGGAGAATCAGTTTTTTTGCATCATGTAGAATCATATTACAGGCTAAACATGAAGTCCTTATTAATAATTAGTACTGACTGGAATTTGATGAGACGCTTGGAATCACCAGAGCTCTGATGGTAGCCAAAAGAGTGATATTACAAAAGTAGAAATCCAGGAAACTCCCTCACCCCCTCACACTGAAGAATAGAGCAATGACATGATATAGTTGGCCTCTGATATACATTGTATATACATGATATATACAGTGGAAAGAATTGTATATTGAAACAGAAACGCCTAAGAAGAGTTCTCTAAAATATGGGATGCTTTTCTAGAGGTGTCTAATTGATCCTATTAAAGTGCCAGCCACCCACTCTGACTCCTTTCCCTCCCAAACAAACCTGCCCTGTCACTCACCAATCTCGTCTTCTTTCTTTTTCTCTCACATCTTCCACAAGTGTATGTCTTAAATAGATATAATAATCTATAACCGTTTCATACACTTTACCTTTTGTGCAAAAGTTTTACATAACTCACAACACAACCAAGCATCTATAATCAGGGACCCGAGTTGACTGCATCAAAAAATCTTAAATTCTGCAACCAGTGAAGCCAAATTCTGCAAATTCACCATGAGCATTCATATTTGCATAATTAACTTGATTTGCTTCCCAGCATTAACTAGGCATGCTGGGAAGCAAATTTGCAATAGGTTTGACATAGAATCACAACTTTGCTAATCAAACACAACTCAAATCCTCTGGAATCTCAACACCTCCCTCACGCAAACATAGGGCTTTCAGACCCCACCCACCCACAATTCATCTCCCAGGGGCCTATCACTTGGGTCATGGTCAGGATTGGCTGATTCTGCAAAAATCACTGCAAATTGCAGCAACGCAGTCAACTCGGGTCCCTGTCTATAATGTATGGTGTGAAGAATTTCACATGTGTGAGAAGTTCCACCATAATGTGAGAATATATTCTTGTTCTGTATATCAAAACTCATTAAAGTGTTAATAGCAACAACAACAACAAAGTTTTGTAAAAGTAGTTTGACTCAGGTCGCCTCCCTTCCATATTCAAGACCCACCTAAAGGCCCACTTCTTTGAGACAGCTTTTAAATCATGAGCCCGGGCCCCATCCATATCATAGCGTTGTGGATTTTAACCATTTAAACTGAAATAAATAAACTTACTGAAGACCTGCATCCTGTGGTCCATTATTCATAGGAAGACTCTTATTTGTAGTTGTCTCTGTCTTTGTGTCTTGATTAGATTGTAAGCTCCATGGAGCAGGGATTGTCTTTATGTTGTGTGTATCTGTACAGCATTGCATACGCCTAGTAGTACTATAGAAATGATAAGTAGTAGTAGTAAATGTGGGCTGTGCTTATGGTTCACTCTAAACCCAGCTTTGTAAATAGTTACTTAAATTGTTTCTTTGGTTATAGTCTAAAGGAACCTTATTATGAAAGACCTGCTAAACTGGCCATACTCTATTGTGAAGAGTATGTCTGACGACTGTTCAAGGATGCACACCCCAAAGTAATCCTAACTGTGATAAAGACTATGGTACTAACCATGGTACTAGGTTATACAGGACCAGCTGCACAGAGCAAAGAGCACCCCCAAGCGTCCCATTAGCCTGAAAACCCTATTGGGTTTTATGAGAGAGAGAAGATTCACTGATCTTACCAGATTTTAGCTATTTGAAATATTAGTTTATGAGCCTCAACAGAAATAGATTTTATTTATTACACTTTGCTAAACTGAACACAAACTCCATTACTAGAGAATAAGTACAATTCAGTTTAAAGTGGCTATTTCATGAAACATTTTTTTATTACTGCCTGGTTTCCCAAGAGTCTTACGCACTACCTAATATAATCACCAACTTCTCAAAGCCTTGATTTGGTCTCTTTCAGCTCAGGACAGGAATAAACCAAAATCTGGAGTGAAAATAAATTCCCAGAGAAAGCTTTGCTAAGCTTTAGAGAATTATTTCAAAGACAAATTAACCAACTTTGCTGTCTAACTTTTAAACTACTTTCCCCCTCAGTAACTGAATATTCTAAATTAAGAAGTTGAAGTAGCCACACAAAGGGTGCAGCTACACGAGATGCCTACTGCACCTTGGGCAGCCTTACCGCGCATTGAAGCCCACTGCGGGGCTTTGAGCAGCAAGCACTAGTTCCAGTCGCATGCGGCCTTTGGCCCTTTTCAAATGGGCTGCAGTGCAGGGGGGAATGGGTGTGCACCGCGGTGGGTGTGCTGCACACGGGGGACGGTTACATGGGGCGGGATAGTGGTCAGACTGGCGGAGGGAAGCACAGCAGAGCTGGGAGGTCCAACAGCAGCCCGCCTGGGCGGGGGAGGCTGACCATCTACCCTGCTCCTCGCAATGGCCCCACAGTATAGCAGCGCCACTTGCCCACCACAGGGCTGCATAGGGATCAGGCCCTCCGCAGCTGCACCCAAAGTGTTGCAAATGTCTAGATATTTAGAATTAACTATTAACTTTGTCCTGACATTCTGTTAAACTACACACCTCTGTCTGATGTACAATGATTTCTATAGTAACAATTAATCTACGGTTTTCCCAAGCACTTTTTTCAAATTTCATGTCCTCTGCTCATTAACTTCTATGTGTAAAAGGTAATATAATAGCCTGTATAAATTTTGTTTGGATAATGAGGCGTCCTGTGGCCTGTAGGCTTGCACATTATGAATACTTATGTCTCAAATCCATATTGAGAGGGAGAATAAGATAATTATAGCAGCCTTTGTACTCTCCATTCAGAGGACATTTCTAACTTGGTTATAGTTCTGTAACCTTGAAAGTCACAGGCAATGGATTAATTTATGGACAACCTTGTAAAAGACTAACCATTTTTACAATGCCCGGTTGCCATATTTAGAAGTTGAAAGGGGGGGGGGAAATGTACATGAGAACAAAAGGTTAGACAGACTCATATGGGTTTCCTGAATAGATGTACTAGTTTAATATTAAGTCTTCATCAGTAGTATTAATATTAATACTAGTTGAATATTAAAGAGGAACATTAGGGATGGGCAAACAGAACCAAGTTTGGAAATTCGTTCGGTTCAAAAATCAAGTTCGGTTCCGAAGTTCAGTTCAGTCGGCTGAACTATTCAAGTTTGGTCCAAACTCCGAACTTCCGAACAGAGTTCGGAAATTCAAACCCCATTGACCTAAATGGAATATTATCTCATAGGGATGGGCGAACAGAACCGAGTTCGGAAATTCGGTTCAGTTTGAAAATTGAGTCGGTTTGGAAGTTCGGTTCAGTCGACCGAACTGGTCGAGTTTGGTCCGAACTCCGAACTTCCAAACAGCGTTCGCCCATCCCAAAGGAACATAGGTTTAATTTTGTGATGCATTTTAAGTTCATATTTTGTGTTACTCACTTGTAGCGGGGGGGAAAGCTGAACAGGCCATTTCATGCTATGAAATAGGGTGTTCCTACTTCTTGGCCATGGTGGGCCAGAGTGCCTCACAACGATTTTCTGGCAAGCTGGAATGCACAAAAATCTTTAATTGTGTACCAGCGTATGTTATATCTATGGCGTGGGGGTAGTCAAACCCGTTTCAAACTTATCAATACGAACTGTGCAAGTTAAACATGCAGATTTTGGAGCTGTTATGGCATGACTTCATTCTGGAAATGTATATTTTATTTAGAAAATACCAATATTTAATAAAATTGGATTTTAAGGCCACTAATAAAATATTTCAATAATATTAATAATAAATCTTCCAATAATATTCATAATAAAGCAACACTTCAAAGAAATCCAGACATGATGATGATGAACTATGGAAATGCATATCTGGAAATATATATCGAAATATTATCTTTCAATAATAGGCCATTTTTACATAGACTGAGGTGGGTGGGAGATGGGTGTTTGGCCGTGGTGGATAGAGGTGGGTGGGTGTCCGTTTACATAGACACACGCACACCTTCACCCATCTTCATCCGCAGGACCTCCTCCTGTTTTCCGGAGGGCCCCGTGGGTGGAGATAGGCGGGTGATGGGTGTAGGTGGGTGGGTGCCGGGAACATGCACGCACAAACACCCACCACCCATGGTGTTTACACGGGCACACCCCCAACACACCTATCTTTCCCCTCCCCCCCACAGCCAGCCATTTACACGGACGTCCCCCCCAACACCCACCCAAACACCAAGCCAGGTGGGGGGCATCCATGTAAAAACAGCCATATTCATAATAAATCTTTCAATAATATTCATAATAAAGCGACACTACAAAGAAATCCAAACATGATTATGTTGAACTATGGAAAGCACTCAAATGACCTTGACTCTGCCTATTATTCATGCCATGCAGTGATTAAAATATTTTAGGTTTTGAGATTCTAGATTAAACTAATTTTTGAAGGCATGTTTTCTCCATATTTTTTCTCCTGTACAGACAGGGAAGAACTAAGCTTGTTGTCTGCTTTTACTGTAAGTATAAGCAGCCTTCAAACAGTTTGGATTTCTTTAATGTGTACCAGACAATTTGGAAACATATACTTTATTCAACATGAAATACATGTTGTCATATATATAAGTGCATTATGATACTCCCTAGTCAGCATCAAAGCCCTATTTTGTGGGAGACTTTACAAAACACAAAAGAAGAGTGTCCCGTTCATCAGAGAATTTAAAATAGATGTGATTTATCAATGCTTTTGTTCTCTCTAAGATATGATGAGTTAAGGGCATAGATTTCTATAGTATGTATGAAAATCTATTCTTAACAACCATATATCAATTTGTAAGCTACACATTCACATCATTCTATCGTTTTTTCCCCTTTTCAGTAGCTCTTACTTACATTATGTCTAGAGAGCTATAATCAGATGAAATAGTCACTGTTTGTAAATTTTAAACAATCTGTGCTACAAACCTGACACTCTCCTGCTCTGCAGAATATTCACATCTCAGCTAAAAATTATCAACAGCAAAGGTATACGGTTAGCAGTAATGCATTCTGCCACACGCTGTTTATGAATTTTAGCCAAACTTTTACAATATCTGTGGCAAATTGTCCTTGTTATGCTCAACTACCTGCAAGACATTTTAGACACAAATATATAATCTAGCCCCTGCTAGGGGTTAGATAGTTAGGGGCAGGACCACTTTCCATTCTAAACACTGAAATTGAAAAGATCTTTGTCTTTTTTGAATAAACGGCTTGAGTTTCATTTTTTTATTTGAAAATTTAATTGTGTGTTCTCTTTTGGTGGAATTAATATTGAAAATAGGAAGCAGATCCATCACAGCAATGAAAAGTTAGAATGATATAAAAGTTAATTAGTAGTGGTCAATTTCAAAATGTTCCAACCTTTTGTTGTGGTTCATATCTTCCTCACCTTTGTGAGTTGAGCCCCAAAACTTCACAAGCTTGTAGCCTGAGATGTCAATGAAGTGTTGTTGCGGGCTGAAGGTGTTTAGTGAAGGCAATGAAGTGTTATTAGCATTAACACTTAGTTTTAGAGCATAGCATGAGTGGTTGAGCAGACACTGACTTCGTCTTGACTAAAAAGCAGCGTAAATAAAATTACCTGATCAATTGAACCACCCAGCCCTCACATCAAACCCCCCCCCCCCCACACACACACACACACTGCATGATGGTGGTTTGTGGGCAAGTGAAGCAGCTGCGGCCGCTTCCACCCACCCTCAGCAGGAATCCTGAAGTGCGGGGGAGGAGGGACAGGGGATGGCAGACCCAGGCAACTGCTGCGGTATGCAGGGCTAGTCGCCAGATAAGGGTGCCAGGCCACAACACACAAAACCATGTCATGCAACCCACAGACAACTTCGGAACACAAGGGGGCATTTAATACAGCAGGGAGACCAGTGGGACAGCAGCAAAAAAAAGCCAAGCACCAAGCACACACCCTCTCTCCCCAACAGAAAGACATTCCCTCTGTTTCAAACACAGCACAGAGTCCAGGGCAAACAGTGGCAGTTGCACAAGATGAAAGAGGGAGGGGGGCACAGTCACAGAGAGTTGTTCCACAGTCAGGTCATGACTGCAATGGAGCTGGAACCCTGAACCCAGCATCCTTCATATACTCCCGCTCCACCCATGCAAGCATTCCTCTCCAGTATCCTCAAGCCCACATATGTCAATCTACCATGAAGTTCAGGGCAACGGGATCTCCACTGGCCAGAGCGAAGTGGACATACGGGCAGCTCCAAATCTCCAACAGGACTGCTATCTCTGATGCCTCAGGTGCCCCCGTCAGGTACAGACCCTCATAACATAACAGCAACATTAATACACCATTGTTACTTAATTTATTTTTATAAATCACCTATGAAATTTTTTACAACACCTTAACTCTGTCCCTTACATTTATAGAAATTCAATTCTAGGAACTTTATAAATTAAATCTATAAACTTTATACACTTTTAATTTATAGAAATGGTAAAGTAATAACAATGCATTGCTGTGCAAAAGGACAGAGTTATGGCATTGCAAAAAAATTTAATATGTGACATAATAAATAAGTGACTTCTAAAAAAATAATGTCATAATGTAATTAGTGGCAAATAATCCACTCAGTAACCATGTATGGTAAATAATATGATACGGTAATGAATTAAGTACTTATGGTGTATTAATGTTGATGTTATGTTACATAATGTAGATAATGAAGTGTAACTACTTTCCACTTGTCCCCCTTTCCATGTTTTTGGCATTTAAGTTTTGTTGTATTGTACGTTCAATGTGTTTTGGAATGTAAGTTTTGTTTATAACTAGTCCTGCTTTTAACATTTTTAAAATCACCGTTCTCCACCCACCCCCTTCCTACTTTAGAGGGGGCAGCGTACAAGGGAGCGAGGTTTGCCCCGCCTGGTGGGAGAAGGCAGGAGGAAGAGTCTGAGGGTGGCGCTGCAGCGTTGAAGAGCAGAGAGGAAGACTCATGAGGCGAGACTTTGGAGACTCCATCTTGAGGTGCTACCAGAAGGAGCCAGTCGTGTTGAAGATGGCAAGGAGAGAGGAAGCTGGAGCGGTAGCTCCAATCCCCTCGCGGCCTGAGAGCCCCTCACTCCCATTGCCTCCCGCACAGCATGGCATACATTAATTCCTCCACAGCACAGTGGAGCCCGTCCTCCCCCCCCCCTCCCCCCCCCGCAGCTCACAGCTTTCTGCAGGGGCGCTATCATACCCCGTGAGGCTTCACCAAGGTGTGATTGCTGCTAGTCCCCCGCCCCTTCCTGGAGGTGACAGACAACAGCAGAATGGCCTGAACTTAGGGCAACAGCCTCCAACATACTCTTCATGGACGAAGCACACCATGAGGAGAAGAGGTAAGGGCCAGGGCAAGTGCCTCACGGCCGGGGGCAGGGCAGATAGGACCCGGCAGGCAGAGGCAATCCTCGCCTCCCTGCAACAAAGGATATGGGTTGTGAGGGGGTCCTGAGGGACTTGGCAGGACGCCGGCCCTCCCGGGACGCCACCACAGCCAACCAGGCGGCCACCTGCGGCCATATCACCCGACACCCGCCCCCGGGGGAGCAGGGAGGTGTCACCACTGCCCCCCCCTTTCGGGGGGGAACCAACCACCGACAGGGGAGGGTCTTAGGGCCCCCCTGAGGTGGGCGGGGGACAGCCTTTCCAACACCACAAACCCCTCCCAACTCCTAGGCGGGTGGATAGACCCTCGAGGCCCCCCGCTCAATACAAGGATGACCCACCTCTGTGGTCATAGCCGAGACAGGACATGCCCCCTCAGCACCCAGGTGGCATAGGAACCCCACACACCCCAGGCAGGCAACCCCGCAAAGTACCCCCTACCCACCATGGCACGGAGGGCGGCATGATTTGTCCCCTGACAGCCAAAGTGGTGAGACACCACCCAGGCAATGCCCATGGAATGATCCATTGTGGACTATGCTTGAGCAGCTGCAGGACTTTGCCAGCAGTATGGAGCCACTGGAGGCAGCAGTGCGAGCAATGGCAGAGGGGAATTCACACTTAAGGGAGGCAACAGCACATGAAGCAGAGCCTGGGCCATCAACGTCCCACCATCCCAGCCGCTGGTGCCAGAGCAAGCTCCCACGACCAAAGTCAAGTAGGTGCTGCTGCGACGCTTGCCATTATTGGAAATGGGAGCGGCACGGTGCCGGGTGTTGCGCTGGCCATGGACCGGGGGGGAGGGGGGGAGTGCCCATGCCTCCCCCTCAGCAGAGGCTGGGATGGGTTGGATCATGGGTGCTGTGGCCCAAACAGCCACCCCCTGCCCCTCAAGCGGGGTGTACACATGGACAACCACCACGGGGAACCGCCACGTGTGGGGGGGTATGGGATGCAGGTGGCCCAAGTGTGAGCGCAACTGGGGCAAAATGCCACACTGGGCCAGCTGGTCTACCCAAGGGTACAGGAGAGCCTCTCATTGGCTGGTGGTTATGCAGAGGTGAACACCCTGATAGAGGCCCACCTGATGCAGGCCACCATGGACAAGATATGGAGGGGAGAATATGTCGATATGTTCTCCCTCCTTTTCAGTGACCCCATCCTGGACCCTAATTCTAAGGAAGAGGAAAGGGACAAGGAGAAGTTTAAGAGGCCCAAGGCAGACCGTAACTGGTCTAACTGATCAGCAGCCTTCTCAGTACTTATGGCCATCATGTTGCAGACGGCCCCTGAGTGGGCCACCGAACTGATTAAATACCAAGATATAGTTGGAGGGCCTTTGACACGGGCAGTCCTGGTGCCTGGCTGTGTTACGATGAGGCTTTCTGGAAACGGGCCTCCATAACCCCGGGGCTACTTTGGGACAGGTATGCCCAGGACCTGTGGCTTGAGTGCATGAGCAAGGTGACCAATGTTCCACGCACTGACAGTGGACATGCCTTGGTCAGGGGTGGGGTGGCGCCCGTGAATGACCCCTTTTGGTTGGACGGCTGCCATGGACGGTTGCCACACCCCCACAAAAGGGGTGACATGTTGGGAATACAATGGGGTGGGGAGCTGTGCCCGCTCCCCCTGCCATTTCTGGCATGCCTGTTCCCACTGCGCCAGCAATCACGCAGTCTGCCACTGCAACAAAGTTAGATCCCAACCCAGGCCCAAGCCACCAATCCGACACAACCAAGGGGGTCACCCCTCAGGTGGCAGCAAGGGTCCCAACCCCAGTACAGAATAGGGCCCTAGATAGAGCCTTACATGACTTCCCTATGTGGGGGGAGGTGCAGTACGTGGTTGAGAGTTTTAGAGAGGGTTTTAGGATCCCCGCAGGCTGGATAAAGCCGCAAAAATGGGTACGGAACCTCAAATCTGTTATGGGTAAGGAGCACTTGGTGCACCCAACCTCCAAAAAGAAATAGCGGACGGCATAGTTGCCGGCCCCTTCGAGTCACCACCCATGGCCTCGCTGCATGTCTCCCCACTGGGGATAGTGCCAAAAAAGGCCCCGGGGGAGTACCGTATCATCCACCATCTCTCCTACCCCAGAGGGGAGTCAGTCAATGACGCCAACCCCGATGAGCTCTGTTCCGTCCACTACGCCTCGTTTGATTCGGCAGTGCAAATGGCCATGGCCTGTGGCCCAGGAGCACTTTTAGAGAAGTGCAACATCAAGTCTGCCTTCCACCTCCTGCCGGTTCACCCAGACGATTTTGAGCTACTGGGTTTTCAGTTCCAAGGCAGCTTTTACTTTTATAAAGTCATGCCAGTGGTGTATTCCATATCCTGTTCAGTCTTCGAACATTTTATCTCACTTCTCAACTGGTTGGTCCATCACAGGGCACAGTCATATTTTGTCATCCATTATATCGATGATTTCCTGGTTTTCGGCGGGGCGAGCATGGGGCAGTGTGAAAGGCTACTCCACACTTTCCATTCCATAGTCCACGAGCTCGGAGTGCTCCAAAAGACAGTTGGCCTGGCCACAATACTGACCTTCTTGTGGATAGAACTAAACATGGTTAAGGAAGAGTCACGCCTTCCCTAGGACAAGCTAGACTCTTTACTCGAGGCAATGCCTCATGTCTTCCAAAGTCACGGTCCACCAACTGCAAGTCTTGGTGGGTAGCCTGAACTTTGCCTGCTGCGTGGTGGCACCAGGATGGGCATTCCTGTCTCGCCTTTATGCCAAGGTTCCAGGCAACCTACCCCCCCAACTACCATATGACATACCTGCCCCCCCACTCACAGCAGACATGAGAGACGATCTGTTGGTTTGGAGCCGTTTTTTGACCACTTTTAAAGAGGTGAGCCTCTGGAGGCAAAAATTGCTTTTAGAGACTGAGCTACAGGTCCAGTCAGATGCGGCTGGATCCCTGGGTTTTGGGATATACTTCCGGGGCACGTGGTGTGCTGCCCCATGGCCCTCCAAGTGGGCGGAGGCGGGGACAACCCGGGATCTCACCTTCCTCGAGTTCTTCCCTATCGTCCTCGCAGTTCACTTATGGCCCAAGGAATTCGCAAACAGAATTGTCCTGTTCTGGTGCAACAACCTAGCGATGGTCCATGTCCTCAACAGCCTGTCTTCTAAGTCCACTAGAGTAATGGGTCTGATCAGGGCGTTCATGCTGCAATGCCTAAATAACAACATTCTGTTTACATCTAAGCATGTCCCGGGAGTAGACAACGGCATAGCCGATGCACTCTCCCGCCGCCAGATGGACCGCTTCCGGAAACTGACACCAGCAGCCAGAGATGAACCTGTGGTCATGCCAACCCACATGTGGAACAATGGACAGTAGAGTTGTATGAGGCGGTTCAGGGGTCATTAGCGTCCAGCACCAGGGTGGCATACCTTAGGGCATTCTCACAGTTTTAGCAGTTTGGGGCTTCCAATGGTTGGGAAATAAGTTTCCCCATACCAGAGCCACATGTGCTGCAATTTGGCTTGTCACTGCACATGAAGGGCCTCGCACTGTCCACTATATCAGGCAAACTAGCAGCAGTTGCTTTCTGTAGCAAGCTGGTGGGC
Source organism: Sphenodon punctatus (assembly GCA_003113815.1). Taxonomy (NCBI): domain Eukaryota; kingdom Metazoa; phylum Chordata; class Lepidosauria; order Sphenodontia; family Sphenodontidae; genus Sphenodon; species Sphenodon punctatus. The sequence goes on along the minus strand of QEPC01007439.1, from coordinate 1,490,940 downwards.
TACACACCCCAGACCAAGGTTTATTCTCCGACAGATTTATCGAGGCATGGGCGCGCGAACAGGGCCCGAGGGTGAACAGTAAGTTGCCCGTTACCCCGGAGATACTCCTTGAATTAGCAGCCTCCCTTACCCAGTTGTGTTTTGATGTTTTCGAGGCCAACCTGTTTGGAGCGGCCTTCAAGTTGGCTTTCTTTGGAGCCTTCCGAGTCGGCGGACTGACGGCAGCCTCCAAATGGGACCGGACCAGAGTAGTAGAGGCAGTGACGTAAAAATTAAGGACCAGACCCTCTATATTCTCCTTCGCAGCGCAAAGAATGACCAGAGGTCAAGGGGCCATACTGTAATGCTACACCGCGTGAGTTCCCCCGAGCTGTGCCCAGTAGAAGCAATGCGTCAGTACATGGTTCTATATTCCAACTTCCCGGGCCCCTTCCTCATACACACAGATGGTGCACCCTTGACCCGCCACCAATTCTCAGCTGTACCGTACCAGACACTGCGAAAAATATGCCAGCCAGCCCATCATTTCGGTTCCCACTCCTTCCGCATCGGTGCTGCGAGTTACGCGTTGGCCCTCGGACTGTCGGAGGACACAATCAAGGAGATAGGGAGATGGAGATTGGGGGCATTCCGGTCATACGTGCATAGTTTAGCATCCAAGGCCCGCCCGTATTAATCTCGATCTGTTTTATCTACAGGACCAGGGCCAGAAGGCGGGTGCAAGCTGATCTGGATAGCCAGCCACAGTATTGTGTACTGGGCGGGCAAGGCTGAGGGTTGCACACATTGGGGCTCCCAGCTGGGCCTCAGTGACAGGGCTGAAGTTATCTGGAAGGTCAGGAGCGGCATGAGGTGGGAACAGCTGATGCCGTTAATACACGGGGCCTCCAAAGGGTGGCACCCAGACATTTTAATAGTGCACTTAGGCAAGAACAGTCTTCCCAAATCAACAGGACTAGAGCTAGTGGTCAGGATGAAGAAGGACTGGGTGGAGGCCTGCAGACTACTGCCTAACATGAAATTGATATGGTCGCACATGATTGAGAGGATCAGGTGAGCCAACGCGATTTGCCAGGGTAGAGTAGACAGAACATGCAGGAAGATCAATAGGAAGTGGAAAAGTTGGTCCTCGCTCATGGCAGAGACATCATTGTCCACAATAGAATTCATTTTTCACGGCCTGAATTATACAGGGCAGATGGGGGTACACCTCTCCGATGAGGGTATCCAGATGTACCTGACGGCCATAAAAGGAAAGCTCCTGCAGTTTCTATGAGGTCGAGGTGTGGGGCTCAAACTAGCTAAGCATACGCTGGCAGTTTATGGTGGCAGGGGTCCAGGTAATTAATAATTAACAGGTTATGGTAGAGTTAGCGGTTCTTTAAGTCATCTCCTTAAGAGATGGGGCCATGGGCGAAGCTACAGCTGGGGCGGCCAGCTTCCAACCCAGGCCTAGAAGGGAGGAGCGAGCTATACACCGGAGGTCAGGGGGCGGTCCCCATGGCACCACCACCTCCCTCCTACTTTGATCACGAGAGGTCCTTACCTCCCCGACCAGCCGGGCGGCTGGAGTGAGAGTGACCTAGCAGTAGTTAAAGTTACGTGGTACCGAGGGACATCGGACTGCACACATTAGATGTATCAGTTAGAGGCTGGACCCAGGAGAGAGGATGCCCCCTCCCCGACTTTGATAACATAAATAAAAGTGCGGTCTTTTAACCCCAAACATGTGTGCTTGTCTTTTTCCGGGGATGTTGGGGCAACCATAAGTCACCCTAAAAATGAACTCTATTTAAGTATAAAGGTATTCTTTTAAAAGGTATTTTAATTTTTTTAAGACAATATCGAGATTAGTCTCAGACCATGCTTTCCTTTTAATATCAAGAGATTGTACTGCATGTAGGCCCCTCTGAAAGATCAGGGACTTCAAACTGCTTCCTTTGAGTTGAGGGGACCAGACTATAAGTCTGCACAAGCAGTGGAATACATCTCCCAGAATACTATCTTTGGAGCCAAAACTTGACTTTTGTCCCTGTGGGCGAGATTGAGCGAGCCCCCAAGTGAAGGGACAGAGAAGGCCTTGCTGGATTGCTCTGGGGCTCTGTGGAACCTGCTGGAAGGGAACTGGATTCTTCACATTGTTGCCTTGCCTGCCAGGGGGAGCTGAACCTGAGCTGTCTGTCATTTAGGAGGATTGCAGGAGAGTTTCCCTGGGGCCTGCCCTTCACCCCTTCTGACTGACTGCTTGCCAGCTTCACCATGCCTGAACTTTGGAGAAAGGATTTGACTTAACTGGGTGCTGTGAGTAGTGGGCCCTAGTCCTAGTACTACTGAAGGAGGTACTAAGTTGGCCAACGCAAGCAAGATCTTCCACAAAGTCCACCAGATAGTGGTGTTTTGGGTTGCACAACCCTGTGGAGGGACTGTTTGGTGTTTCTTACTCATTAAAGACAATGTTTGTGTTTATCTAAATGTTATGTTTATGGGTCTTATAGAGATTTATTTTTGTTGCATGTAGTTTTAGGCACTCTGGGACTGGTCTGTTTTTCTTGGGGGGGGTGGTAAATAGGTCCTTCAAGAAAGGACACATCTCTCAGGCGGAGGGATGACACTAGATCATCTCTTAGAGAAGGAGCAAGAGGCTACCTGGGCTAACTACACCACCTTGTTGCCAGCTGCCAGGTTGAACTCAGGACATCCCTATAACAGTAGGTAACACACCCAGTACTCCTTCAAGTGGACACTGGGGCAGACACCCGGGTTATCCAGGTGGGGGTTAAATGCATAACTAGAAATCTGAGATACTATATCCAAGAGAAATTGTTGTGCTCAATTATCATACTAGAAAAGGCAAATTGAAAACATAAATCAATATAATTGAAGGGAAACAGAGCTTGTGTAACTAGATTTTACTCCTTGGTTGTAAGATAGTTTCTGTAAGGCATGGAAGTTTACATTCTCTGTAGACGACATTGTAGCAAATTGCAGCCTAGAGCCAAAGGGCCAAGCCCCTGAGCATTATTGCCACTGGAAGAGGGTTGAGCCCTTGATGGTTGTTGTCCTTACAACAAGCCCTTGAATATTGTTGCCACTGAAAACAGGAAGCAGAAGTAGCTGTGGACTGGACACGGCTAGAAAGACTCAGACATGACTAATGCTGAGCTGGGGCAAACAGAGCATTCTGCTCTTGGACTCAGTGGGAGAAGGAGCTCTCTGCTTGTTGGTATGTTGCTGAGAACTGCTTGGGAGCCTGAAAGCTCACATCAAAGCAGGGGCTCAGAAGTAGTAAGTGCCTATGTGACTTGAAGAGACTTTTAGGCTGGGATTGCCTATTGCTTGGATTGTACTGTAAAGAGGATCCTTGTCAGTAGTCAGCCAGGGAATGGATATTGAGCTGAGCTCTGACTACTGTAGAAGGGCCAGAGGCTGACTATCTAGCCCTGGGATCTGTGTGGAAAGGAAATAAAGACACTGTGAACTAATTCCCTGTGCAAGTTGGTACTTTGGGACCCCAATCCTGACAATACTCACCACCTGACACCGCTAAGCTGCTATTCTTCTTCTTTATTGAGATATTTGTTTACTTTATTTACCACAAACTGCTTACTCCAGAGTAGTCCTAATCAACCTGAATTGTAGATTGCAGGTGTGTAGTGCTTTTAAGAGAAAAACTAATCAGCTCCAAAAAACAGGAGAGAAAAGTACTTTCCATATACAAGAAAGCAATCACGTGGTGATCAACATACATAGTTAAAAGGTAGAAAACAGCTTAATAAAAAATTATTGGCTTGTTCAATGCCACCAGGGTCGTGATTCTGCAAATTATAGCACACATGGCTTGGAGTGTGCATTTTGCTTTTGTTATTATAATAATAAAAACAAGGGAGGACTGTTTCATTTTCCTTATTGACTAACAAAAATGAAAGAACATAATGAAAAAACAAAAGTAAATCCCTTACTGGTTTGTTTCGTTATTATATCTTAATAGGAAAAAACTGAAAAACACATTTTCAGCTTTATCTTTTTTATCTTTCATCCAATGTGGATGACACATGGCAGGCTTGTTCCGCCAATGGAAGGCATTTTGTGTTACAAATGTTAGAATAATTGAATAGAAGGATCTGATTTTATAAGCAGTTGAACTTTGTTATTTTACAAAATTCTGCGTACACATTCCTGGCTGTAACAACTTTGTCTCCCATCTGATTTGGATTAAACTGAGCAGGATATATACCCCTCCACAAGGGCACCATCTCTTCAAAATTTTAGAAGGATTGGATAAAGGGTACTGATGTTATAAGCAATTTACTTGTCAATGCATTTCTGACTGTAACTTTGGGTGTTTTCAGACGTGATGGGGCCGGTTGGCCCCGTCACGAAATCAATGTATTCATCCCCCACCGGGACAACCCTGGCATGCCCTAACAGATGTGCCGGGGGATCCCGGTGGGGAATCGGGGAGGGGTTGGGGCCGTGCGGCGCAACGTGTGGCCGCACGGCCCTGCCCCTTCCACGCACCCTGCCGCCCGCCCTCTGGGGAGATGGGCAGGTGGCGTGGCCAATGCCGCCGCAGCGTCTGGCTGAGTTCACCACGGCCCGGAATCCCGCCAGGGATTCTGGGCCGTGATAGCCGACCAGACGTTACTTTTTTTTTTTATGCCCGCCTGGAATCACTTTCACCACGCTTCAGCCGATTTTCGTGCCGGTAGCTCGGGAAGCGTGGTTGAAATTGACCCCATGTGGGTATTCAGTGTGGCGAACATCTGGCGGCCACCAAACAGACATGCAGGGCACAGTGACCACATGTAGGTATTCAGCGTGGTTCACTGTGATCTCGTCATGTCTGAAAACACCCTTTGTTTTGTCCATAACTTTTTCATGAACCTTGGCAGGATTGTATCTCAGACATGCAGGATTATCTCTGCCAAATTGTAAAAAGGTTTGATAAAGGGTCCAGATTTTGTAAGCAATTGAAGTTTCCCTCCTGAAGACTTTTGTTATTCATGTAAATAGCACATACAGGGTATTTTAAAATGTGATGGGATTTTCACCCACCATGCTTAAACCCACCTCAGGGTGAGATCTCTCACCCCGGACAGGGTGAGGGGTGACAAACGTTCAGGTGGCTGGGACTGGGGAGGGGGCGGGGAGAGGGCAGGAGACGTACAGATGTGGGTGCACACAGCCCCACCTCCCGCAATCCTCAGCGCAGCCCTGCTTCCTCCCTGATGGATGGGTATGGTGGCCTACTAGGCCACCGTGCCCACCCAAAACTACTCCAGCCACAGATTGGGGTTAGATGGAGCAGGCCATCAAACATGATGGCCCATTCTACCACGGTCCAGGGATGCCTACACCAGACCATGCCAGGGCGTAACATGAGAGGTGCTCTGGCTGGCAGTCCAGCACATATCCCATGTTAGGCATGCCACGGTCTGGAGTATCTTCTGCTCCCGCCAGTGGTAAACATCTGGTGACATGTGAGCAAATGTGATACTGTGGCCTGTGCCACGCTGGGGTAAGCATGGCCATAGGCCAGGGTGTCATGTTTGAAAATACCCCAGTGCCATTCAGAGACAGGCATGGCAGGGGGGAGGGGGCTGTAGAAGGAGGCAGAGCAGTCCAACAGACTGACAGACACATTAACTGGCCAATTACTACATGCTTACGCCTTTACAGGAGTACCAATCAGTGGTGGCTTCAAGGCGGGCATAGAGGGCAGATATAAGCTGCTGTTTTGGGGCCTACTCTTTGTCTGTGATTAGTTCTGGCTTTGGTCAGAGTGTTTTTCATACTTTGCTGGCAGGATTTGTGTGTGTGTGTGTGTGTGTGTGCTAGAAATCACTACAAGAGTTCAGTTAATTACATAAATCTAATCCCCATGCACCTGGGGTGCTTCCCAACATCATTCTGCCCCTTCTGGGGCATTCTCTGCAAGTTGATGGACACCCCCACGCCCCGGTGCTGTCCGCCCAGACTGAAGCCTGTGCCAAACAGCAGAGATGACAGATATCGCCTCTGGACAATTGGCTTGACATTTCAGAGACACCTTGGCTGGGACAGAGATGTGATTGCCTCTCTTACTGCATGATTCCAGCTTTCCAGGACCAATCCTGGGTGACTCTCAGGCGGGCATAGAAGGGACTTCAGGAAGCAAGGCAGAGGGCAGGGGAAAGCATCTCAGCAATCAGGAGACATGGTTCACACATCCAGGCTGACCAGTTCTCATCAAAATCATATCCTGCAACACTGTGACAGAGGACATTAGATAATCCCTTACTGGTTCTTTCCTAAGCAGATGCTTCCAAATTCCCAGTAACAAGTGAGGGAGAGGGGTTGGGGTGGTCACAGAACAGAATGATATATGGGTGACATTTCTGTTGTCCAATTAGCATCACAAACACATCTTGTACCACAGTGACAAACATAAGAGAATCCCTGGCATAGGCTCATACTCCCAGATGCTGTTATGGCATATGCCTTTGGGACCCTTTATCAGATCTTTCTTATATTTGGCAGAGATCATTCAAGAGGTCTGAGATACAATCCTACCAAATTTCATGTAAACTGGCTGGAACACAAAGACGTGACAACCAGACATTCATGTGCACATAACTTGCTTATAACATCAAGGTCCTTTATCTGATTCTTCTGAAATTTGGCCGATATGGTACCTTTGTGGAGGAGTATAATTCTGTCAAGTGTCATCCAAATCAGATGGGAGACAAAGATGTTACAGCCAGGAATATGTACACAGAATTTTTTAAACTAACAAATTTCAACTGCTTATGAAATCGGATACCTTGAGTTAATCTTTCTGAAATTGGCTCACATAGTGCCCTCAGTTGGGGGTGCAAGCATGCCAAATTCAATCCAAATCAAATGAAAAATAAAAATGATACAGTCAAAAATGTGTTTTGCATTGAAACCAATGGAAATCAAAAACAGAAGTAAAAATGAAAATGAAACAAAGACTAACAAAATATAATGAAAACAAAAATCATTTTAATAATAAAAACAAAATGAAAAATGAAAGCAAAAGAGAGTTACTATGCACATCCCTATACATGACAACTAACAAGCAATTGGGCTTGAGAGACATAGGGCTTCCCATACACTATAGGCTGCAGGATGAGGGCACTTCAGAAGTTTGCTTCAGTTACACACAAACTGGAAATGATAGACAGTTAGATAAATCTTTGTTTTTGGTGCTTATGACAACTTTGTAGCTTATGTTCTGTCTATTCTGAAACTGAATTTCAATCCGACACACCAGTCAGAGAAAGCTTTACCTCCCAATTTATTAAATATTCATACTTTAAAATATTTGAAAGGGAAGGTGCAAGGAGACTAGGAAAGTGGACTGCATACTAAAGTTAGGATATAATTTATCTATGTAGGTTGCAATCCCGAACCCTCTGAAATCAATGGTCAAAATCCCATTGGCTTTAATGGATAAGGACTGCATCCTGAGTTCACAACGGCTAGTGAGCATTAATCCCTATTTGTACTGCACTGTGAAAATGGAATGCAATATAAAAATGAGTAAAGAAAGACATATTGTAATACTATGGATTGCCATTTCCACTGAAAGACGTACACTTTTTACATCTGTCCACCAAGTTACTTTGGTCCTTAACATTCAAAGATTCATATGTATACTAAAAATGCCTAAGTTGTCCTATTGATTTCAATGGAGTGATGTGAATGCATTTACAAGATTAGGGATTTTATTAGCCTAGAGTTTACCATCTAGTTATTCATAACCCAACCAATACTTTAAAGAAAAGTACATACAAAAGTTAATGTTCAGATTACAAAGAGGCAGAACAGTATCTAATTGTACATTTTTTGTTATGAATAGCACCGAGTATGAAGGATTGCTTATAGTTTTACCAATACAAGAATTTGCCATACACCTTGTTAAAGTTTTAACACAGAAATGAAAGCTGAAGTTAAAATTTTATTTTCGGCCCACATTTCAAATTCATCTTGTAGTGATTTTTCACGTAACAAGTGGGAGAGAGACAGCAGAATCTGGCAACAGTCCATGAGTTAGTGTACTACAGCTACCATGGTATCTGACATAATGAGGGATGATAATGCTACTATTAGCACACATTAAATTCACTTATAGTGGCCATATTTAGTATTTGTACCAGTTTATTATTTATTATTCCAGTTGTTCCAACAATGTACTAAGTGCTGGCAAAGAATAAAAGAAGGTACAGTCCCTGCTCATGAGAGATGTGAAACAACGTTGTTAGACTGAAGCATAAACAGCACTGAAATTAATCTAACCAGTCTTATATAAGGACCCGCTTTGTTAGAGAAAAATGCAGAAAGACCTTGTAGTGTACAACAAATGGTCACCCAATTTTGAAACCACCCTTGTAATCCCTGCTAATAAGATTTAACATCTCTTTTAACAGGGTGTAAAGGACATAAGTCCATTTTGCCCAAGTAATGTATGTAGATTCTGTAGATGGATTACTGTATTCTGGATGGAACTAACCCTAAAAAAAAATGTTTTTGCTTTATTAAAGATGCACATATTAAAAAAATCTCTAGGACTTATTTCAACAATGCAGAAACTAAGTTCTCCTTCCATACCTTTACTGAACCTCAATAAGTTGGATCCAGAATCAGAAACCCAGTTTTATCTGATATGAGAAATTTTGTTACTGAAAAATGCATCAAGTCTTGTGAAATGTTTCAGTTAGAACCTCTTGAGAAATATGGAGAAGACTATGACCATGAATGCAATCTTCCATTGACTTCAGTGTAGTCATGATAACATTCACTATTCTAGGGAATAAGATAGCAATCCACAAACCACTTACTCCTGAGTAGTCTCAATGAAGCCCTTGTGGATCGTGGTCTAATTCCTCCCTGCTAGCCATTAAATCACTTTTAAAAGGGGCAGAACAAGACAATTGTGGTTAGGGTTGCCACTTTTTGCAGTCTGATTTGTACTATCAAAATTCATCTGAATACTTCTGATATAGTTTGCTCATTATGTTAAGGGCTGGGCAGCCATCATCTGGGGGGTTGCCCTCCCCCCCCCACCGGCACAGACCCACCTGATGGCTTCCTCCAATCCCATCCACCCAGGTGAGCCCCACCCTCCTGGGAGGGAACAGCCCAAGCAAAGCCTGCCCGCCCCCAGTGGGCGGCAGCCCTTGGGCGACGACAAAAGGGCGCTGGCCGTTTTGTGGCCATTGTGAGGCCGGAGCGAGGACAGTGAGGAACCACCCCCTGACGGCGCCCACGCAACTCGGCCGCCTCCGACCATCACCGCTGGACATCATGCACTCGCACCAGCGACACCCTCAGACCTGCATTCCCCCTGATACCCAAACTGTTACCACCTATGATGCCTCCCCATACCACCCTCGCCTCCACGCCCTCTATCGCCTCCCTCCTTCTCACCCTTCTCATGGCCCCTCTCCTTCTCCCTCTTCCGCCTCCAGTGGCCTTTCTCCAGCCAACCTACCCCTTATTCTCACCCATGCCCATCCCCCCTCCCCACCCTCATCCCCCCTTGCCCATTTCCTGTAGGCCCACCCCCACCCACCCTCACCCAAACCCTCCATATCCTGGCACTCCGCAGACCATTGTGGCCAATATGAGGCCAGTGCGTGACCCTTCTCCCTCGCTGCCCCCCATGCCTGGAACTCCCTCCCTGCCCACATCCACCTTGCCTCCTCCCTCCGCTCCTTCAAATCCCTCCTCAAGACTCACCTTTTCCTTGCTGCCGTTCCCAATGCCTGCTAGTCTTTCCCCTTACTCTTGCTGTCTGCCCTCCTCTGCTGACTGCTGCTACTAACCTCTTTGTAACCAAGCCAAGCATATGTACCTGAGACTTCGCATCCGCTTGAATGTTTGTTTGTCTTCTCCCCTGTCTCTCCCACTGTCCCCTCTCCCTGTCTCCCCTCCCCCTTTGTCTTTTAGATTGTAAGCCACAGGCAGGGACCGTATCTAATTCTATGTTCTGTACAGCACCATGTCACACGACTGGCGCTATATAAATGCTTATAATAATAATAATAATAAATAATTTATGCTTAGAGTATGGTTGCCATGTTGGTCCCAAGTATGAGAGCAACAATAGACAAAGTAATTAAAACAATACTGTAGCAGGGAAACAGTGTGGGCAAAAAGTGTGCCAGTGAGCATATTAGGAGAACAAGATAGTGCTGGTGCTAACTGTAAGAATGGATGTGCATAGTTGTTAAAGGATCACACCATGTTGGTGCTACATGTGTGCAGGTGCAAAAAGGGCTAAAATATAGTCCCTGGTAGAAAACAGCTGGGACAAGTCCAGGAGTTTTCTAGGGGCAGTTTCAGTTTGACTAGGGAGGCTTAGAGGAAGGACCTCTTGGAGGGGCTCTGGCAGCTGACTGAGGAACAAGACAGCAGAGACAGGGTGAGCTGCTGACTGACGAAGCCTCCAGGTTGCTGTGGAACCCAGAGTTGTAGCTGAGCTGAGGACCAAGCAACACAAGTGGGACTTTTCATGTACTAGCCCAGAGGGGCCTATTGCTATAAAGAGAATGAGGACAGTAGTCAGCTCTGTGATGCCTGAACAGAGCTGCTTATGGACTCTGGAGGCTTGGACTAGGGATGGGCAAACAGATCGCGGTTTGGGTTCAGCCATTCGGTTCGTCTGTTCGGTTCGTCTGCGTTCGGTTCGTCCATTCGGTTCATCTGTTCGGTTAGTTCTCCGAGTTCGGATTCAGATGTTCGGTTTGGTCGTCCGAACAGGCCGTTTGGTTCAGCCGTTCGGTTCGGCCATTCGGCTGTTTGGTTCGGCCGTTCGGGAAATGTTATGGGTTTTATATGGTTTTCTTTTGTTTTTTATTTGGTTTTTTTGTTTTTATATGGGGTTTTTTATTTATTTATTTTATCTAATATTATATGTATCTATCTACACTAAATCTAACAGCTATTAAATATTCTAAATGCTATGAACTAAATGGATTATCTAATAAGTACACAGGTCTATTCCTACAAACACTAAAACTAAATCACTAACGCTATCTCTATC
>QEPC01007439.1:1340739-1461109 GCA_003113815.1 Sphenodon punctatus | reverse complement strand
CACCCCCCCCCCCCCCACCCAGCCCCCCCCGTCCCAGCAACCCCCTGCTACCCTCTAGCAACCCCCCTACCAGCAACCAACCCCACCAGCTCCCTTCCCAGTACCCCCCCCCCTTCAAAGGCTTCTCAGAGTGACGTGGGTGTGTTATCCCCAATGTTTTATGTGCAATGTTGTTCAAAGGTTTTTCAGGGTAACGGGTGTGTTACCCCCCAATGTTCTTATGTGCACTGTTATTCAAAGGTTTCTCAGAGTGATGTGGGTTTGTTACTATGTGCAAACTTGTTCAAAGGGTTTACAGGATGACCTGGGTGTGTTACTCCAAATGTTCTTATGTGCACTGTTCAAAGGTTTCTAAGGATGACGTGGGTGTTATCCCCAATGTTTTAATGTGCAATGTTGTTCAAAGGTTTCTGAGGTTGACTTTGTTGTTATTCCCCATAAAAAAGGAAACAAAAACAAAAAGACAAATAGAAAAATAAAAGTTGGTTGAAATGGTAGGGAAATCACTGGTAGTTATTACCGGCTTGATGAGACACTTAAAGCATCAGTTTCTCCTCACAGTGAGCCTTGGCTCTATTTTTTCACACTTCTAGGGAAAAATGAGACTAGTGGGAGAGAGACCTTGGATAGAGCTTAGTAAGAAGGTTCTCTATCCCCCAGTGGCAGGGCTTCACGCAGCAGCAAGGAGCTCCCAGGGTTAACTAATGTAATCTCCCGCCAATTAGGGCCGGATTTAGGGAAAGGTCCTTAAGGCCCAGGTGGCATTTTCTGGAGGGGTAAGGGGGTGGCAACACACCACACCACCCCCATCCAGCCACCCTGCTCCTTTTTTTTGTTCGTTTCCTCTCTTTCCAGGCTGCTTCTCCCCAGTAAGTTCTTCTACCTCCCCACCCTGGCTCCCGTCCCATCCCTCACCTGCCTCTGTCTGCTAGCTGCAGCAGCAGGACACTGTTCCGACTGGGAGATCAAGCTGTTTGTTTACTAACAACTCTCCATGTGAGTGATCAGAAGGTTGTTACCTTGTAAAGAAGGTTCTTTGAGATGGCTCTCAACATTCTCACAAGTGGGTTGTGCACGTTCACCATATTCAAATAACAGATCACGTGATGGTCTCGAGCTCCTCTAGAATAAAAAGCACTCTCCCTCCTCAGAATGACAGTTCCTTCCAACCCTTTCTAGGAATATAAGAAAATTCCATGTGGGGCTGGAAGGTTGGGTGTTGTGAGAATGTTAGGAGCCATCTCGAAGAATCTGGTTTACAAGGCAGCAACCTTCTGTTGTTCTTTGTGTGGCTCCTCACAGGCCCTTTTTACACAGCTCCTCCGGGTTTGGGTGTGTGTGTCTGTAGGTGTGCTGGGGCAATCACACGGCTGCACGTGCATCCCCGCTCACCTGCATCCATAGAGCAACCACCGTTTCCCCTGGTTGCTCCGTGCATGGGGACGAGTGGGGGAAATTTGTTTGTGACATGTTTGTGTTCTCAAATGGTGGGATTTGGGGGGAGGAATCAGAGTGGAAAATAAGGGAACCTGAGGGAGGGGTGAAATTTGCAAGGAGGTGGGAGTAGGGCTGCCACCTATGCAAATGTTTAAGGAACACTTATGAAAAATACATGTTGCAGGGTCTGCACTTGCACCTTAGTCATCAACGCAGGCCCTGCAACATGTATTTTTCATAAGCATTCCTTAAACATTTGCGTGACAATCCTAGTTGCCAACTTTTGCAATCTGATCCTGAGACTCCCATTCAACCTATGGGAGTCTTGGGGCCAAATGGCAAAAGACGGCAACCCTATGTGGACTATGAGGGCTAGTTCCCCACTGCTCTTCTTCCAGGCCAGGGTATTTGAGAGGAGGGGCATGAGCAGGTGAAGGTCACAGGTGTTTGCACTACTAGAGCAGAAACCCCAAGCTCCTAAACTTGGTGGAGATAGACTTCTTAAGAGAAATTTGGGGCTCTGGTACATCCTTGTAGCTGCCCCCTATCTCTGATCCTCTCATCATAAGTTTTGAAATCTATTTCTAAAGGTCATACTGAAGGTCCTGGAATGTCCTCCTTCACCAAACGCTTTGCCCTTCAGGGAGTGATAAGGCTGGCAAAGATGCTTGATTTGCTTCTGCTCTACAGACACTACAGCTGAGTGGGTCTGTCTGGCAGCTGTCCTGGAGGAGTGGATTCCTCATTCCCTGCCCCTTCAGTGTGGCTAGCTAGCTACTGTTTCAGTAGGGCTTGAGAAGGTTTGAACTGCAGAGAGGGAAATCCCAGCCTGAATCAACTCACAGAGTATTATTCAGACAACTGCCTCCCCACCGATCATGCATATTGCAGGGCTGCTTAGAGTACACTTAGTTATTAGGACCTAAGGCCCAGAAGGAGTGGTCTAGTACCTCTAGTGGGGAATGGCCTGGTTGCACTACTGGTGGCGTAGGCTGGCTGTAAGGGGAGGCTGGAGGCCAGGCCTGCAACGCACCAGGCCATTGCTGTGTCTGTGTTCAACTCTGTATATCTTGCATATTTTGTACACCTGCTCATCTGTTTGGCATGGTGGGGGTATGGCTTTGATTGGGGGGGGAGGGCTTCACTTGGGGGAAGGACAGCAGCCTGAAAAGGACCTTGGGGTGAAAAATTCCTAAATCTGGCCCCACCTCCAATGTTAACTCTGGGAACCTGAGCTGCTTCAGGAGGGGCAGGGTAAAAATATGATTAAATAAATAAATAAATAAACACCTTGCTGCTGGGTTAAACCACACCACTGGCTTAACGGTTGAGTTGGCTCTGCCTACTGCTGACTTTGCTCCACCCACTTCTGGCATTGCGCGCTGCCCCACAAATTTGCATAAATGAGTAAACTTTAACATGTAAATTTCATGCAAATATTTGTCCTTTTCTGCCGACACATCAGTGGCCATCCTACCCATCAGTGATGGGGTCACCAACTCCTCGTCCCCCCCATCTTGTTGGGATTCAGCTTCAGAGGGCTCACCCTCATTCGAGCCGCCAAATACTGGGTAAGCACCAAGACTGCCAGGTCTGGGTTAGCTGAAAATTAGATGTAAAGTTGGGTGTCATTTAACTATAATGCACCTGATCTAATGGTGATCAGGCAAAACCAAGGGACAAACAATTAATTTTACTTATAACTTCTGTAGCATTTCCAGTGTTCAAAGTGCTTTACATTCTTTATCCGGTTTGCCTACATACCATCCCTGGTTTGCAAATGGGGGAAACTGAGGCCAAGAGACCTTCCCTGAGCCACCCATTAAGTTCATGCCTAAGACAACAATTTGAACCCTGGTTTTATTTTACATATAGATATATATTTGAATTGCTAAAAATCCTATATACATTTATACCAGATCTATCCACATTTTTCCAATTGTAAGCCCATTGTTGTCTTTAATTTTAGCAAAACCAAGCACATGGCTGGCACCACAGAAATTCTTATTACAGCTGTCTCATATATATGATTTTTAGCCAGTTTCATAATTTCCAAGAACCCCAGTTCCTGTGAAGTTGGCAACCCTGACAGACTATCCTGAAAGGAAAGCTTCCTTCTTTGCATTGGGCCCGACACAGCCAACGGGAGGATGTTTGTGGTTATCAGCACGAGCTAGCCTAGGTCACGCTGAAGAGCAAGGCACTTCTCTGCAAACCAACTTTCTCCACCCGCCCCCAATCACCTCAACATTCCCCCCTCCCACTCGGTTTTCATTTTTCCCACGGCGCGAGGCGATTACGTCGCGCGCTCTCTCTCTCCTGCCCTGCCTTCCGAGGGACGCATGCGCACGTCAATGTAAATGAACTTAGACAGGAGGGGTGGTTGTGCGGTTAGTTCCTGACAGGCTTGAAGCGGCCGTGGAAAGAACCATTTGGCATGGTCCTGCAGTTTGTTTTGTTTTTTAAAAGATATGTTTGTTTTCTAATAAAAAAATCAATTTTTATTTTGAAAAACGCTCTCTGTTAAAGCAGCCGCTTATATTGCGAATTACTGTGGGTCGGAGGGTAAAATGTTCACCCTAGTCCCACTCAATTGAAGTGGTATCGCCCACTCGGCGCTCGAGCTCGGGCGGTTGCAGCAGTGCGAGAACAGACGAAAGGGCGAATATGAGGAGGAGGAGGGGATGCATTTTTAACGTGGGGCGAAGGCGGAGAACGCGCTCATGAATAACTAACCAGTAGGCGTGGACCCGAGTTATTAAATAAGTTGACCTGCCAGGAGGGTGGGATTGTGACGTAACAGTGACGACAGTTCCGGGGTTCTTAAGGGAAGGCAGCCGGCTCAGAGCCGGTAGTGGGGAGGGTGAAGGCAGAGCAGGATTAGGGGGGGGGAAGGAGGGTGAAGAGAGCAGTGCCCACCTTTCAGAAAGGGGCATTTCTATGGGCAAGGAGCAGGGAACAGTGACGACCTCTCCCCAAACTAGACCCGCCCCCCCCCATTAGTTGCTGTATAGTGGGGTGGTTTTGTGGTAACAGCTCCATTTAACGTGGAGGCCACAGGGGGATTTTTTATAGGGGGCATTTATGATCCCATAGATATTGTTACAGAGCAAGGACTGCCCTGGAGAGGCTGGAGGGTGTTTTTTGTTATAGGAAGCTTTTATATCTGATCTAGGGGGGGATTATTTATTGAAAGTGCTCTTTTATAGTGGGGATTATCAGCACAAGGGAGAGTTGATCACAGAAGACGTTCGTTCAATCTCTATATTCTAGTTACAAAGACTGTCTTTGACCCTACATAGTGGGCGATAGGGTTGGTTTCGTACCATGTAAGGAGAGTCTTGTTTTTGTCTGATAGGATTATTTTAAAATCCTAAACTTTTTTTTTTAAAAACCCTGTTCGTAGGGAAAGTTTTGTTCTGGGTGGGGCTTTTAACCCTTTAAGGGGTGGGTGTGTGTGAAGATTTGTCCCTAACGTCAGGGGTGTCACCCCCTTTAATGGGGGATTCCAGATTTGGGCTACTGCAGACAGCGCCTCTCAGCAGTGGCCCCAGCTCCCTGTTTGGGGGGGGAGGAGGAGCTGCCTTCCCTAGATCCTTCCCCTGCCTGGCAGCGGCTTCTCGCTCCTGCCCCTTCTCCCTCACTGTAACCGGCTCCTCTAGCAGCAGCGTGCCCGGTGGGTCGCCCTCTCCGCCGCCGTTCTTGCCGTCGCCCTCCTTGCTGTTCTTGGCGGCGGCTGGTGCGCAGCATCAAACCATGCAGGATGAGCTGCTCCTGGGAATGACACAGCAGCAGGCAGGCAGCGAGAGGCTGGGCAGCAGCAGCCCCGTATCAGGACACCCCCCTCTCAGCCATCCCTCCTCTGACTTTAAACCCAGTCTCAGTCCCCACCAGGATTTAAACAAGCAGCAGCAGCAGCTGCCACCGCCTCAACTGAGCCAGAAGAGGAAAGAGTTTAAGCAGCAGCAGCAGCAGCAGTTCCAGCTCAGCAGCACAGCCCAGCTTAGCCACCCCCTGAATAACCACCACCCCCAAGACTATCATCGCCACCCCCCTCCGCAGCAGCTCAGCCACCCCACTGACAAGTACCAGCAGCAGGAGCTCCGGCAGCAGCAGCTCCAGCTCCTCAGCGGTCACCCCCAGGAGCAGCACTACCAGCCCCCCGGTCCTGCCGAGAGGGGGGGTTCGGAGCGGCTCCCCCCTTCCTGCTCGGCGGGGGAAACGGTGTCCGCGGACCCCAATGCGGTGGGGGTGGCCGCCAACGGTGTGAATCCGCCTCCGTCTCCTCCTCACCTGCAGGCTAAAGCCAAGCTGCCCCCCATGGAGTCCCCCCCGAACAGCCACTTGCTAGGCAGCACCGGGAACCTCCTGCCTGGCGGCTTGGGCTCCGGCTTCAGCAGCCTGCAGAGCCCGGAGATCCCCAGCCCCCATCACCAGAGCGGAGGCTGCTCTTCTTCGGCGGCTTCCCCGCCGCCGCCGCCGCTGCCCGGCTTCGGCACCCCTTGGTCTGTGCAGACTTCGTCGCCTCCTCCGCAGCAAACACAGCAGCCTCCGGTCTCCAGCAGCAGCGGGAGCCAGATCAGCGCGATGCCCCCACCCAGCCCGGAGTCGGAAACCAGCTTCTACCCGGGGATCCCGTCTTCGATCAACCCCGCTTTCTTCCAGAGCTTCTCGGCGGTGTCGCCTCACAACCCCTGCGCCGGCCCCTTCGGCAGCCCCTTCTCGGCCGCCCCGCCGCCGCCACCGCAGATGAATTTACCTCAGCAGCAGCAGCAGAACCGGAGATCCCCTGTGAGCCCCCAGCTCCAGCACCAACACCAGGCGGCCGCCGCCGCCGCCGCTTTCCTGCAGCAGCGAAACTCCTACAACCACCACCAGGTACCGGGGCCGCCGCTGAGGGGCGACACGGAGGGAGGGAGAGGAGCCATGTTCTGGGGCGGGGGGCTGGGGAAGCCGATCAGGCGGTGGGGGGAAGGGGGCCGCTGGGGTGTTGGGTTTTGTTTTTTTTAACCCAAGGAGAGGGGACAACCCAACGATCCGCGCAAAAGGCTGAGTAGTTATTTCCCCCCCCCCCCGGTTGAAATCGTACAACAGCGAGTGTGCCAGCCGGCTTGTGCAAAGCAGGGTGGGGCTCGCCTAGCCCAGCCTTTGCTCGGTTGCTGCAGAGAGAGAGAGAGAGAGCTCCCTTTGGTGCGAGGAAGGGAGGGGAAAATCCGTGCCCCTTTTCTCTTCACGGCGGGCACGGCTGTCTCTCTGCGGCAGCGAGCTCCCTGTGGCAGGCTGAGGGGGGTGAGGAGGCTACCCTCCTGTCTCTTTTTCCTTGGTATTACACAGCTTCCTTGGGGGTTGGGGCAAGCTCGGGCGTCACTCTTGTGGGCGAATTAGTGTCCTTTCCCCCTCGCCCCTTTTCATGCTGCATTGGGTATCTGGGTGGGGAAGCTTAGTATTATGGCAGGCCTAATGATTTCTGGTGAGTTATAGTCCCAAGCCTTTGATCGATACTTATTGGGTTCGGGTTGTTGTATCGACTGGCTTTCTTTCCTTAGCTTTCAGCAGGTTCTTTTTTAAAATGTGAACCTGATCCCCCTGATGAAAAGGTCACAACTGCAATGTGAACAGGAAAATGCCTCTCTGTGGAGAACACCACTTTGTTCAAACAACCGGCATCATGCTTCAAACAAGCATCTGTCACTCGTTTTTAGGTTTTGTCTCCAGCCTTAAAAATAATAATAAAAAACCCAAAATACACAACAACAAAAATCTGTCCTTAGTTGAGAGTTCATCTGAACAAACAGAATTGGGCTGTCTGGTTGGATTTTATATGAGCTATTTAATTTGGACAGTTCTTATCTAAATTATTAGTTCATGTTTAAAGCAGTCTTGTGTATGTGGCAAGGAAAGCTTTAGTGCAGTATTTCAGGTTGTGCCAGTCTTCCTGTATGCATCACCTACTACTCCTTTAATGGGTGGGATAGAATCCTTTTCTCCTATTGGCTAAAAGGTTGCTTTTCTTCCTTGTTTATAAGAATAATGTCAAGAGTAAGATAAGTGTGCTGTCTCTTCTACACTTGCTCAGTGGATTTATTTTATTCTTAGTTTACTCTCCAGCTAAGAAAATTCTGCAGTGTTAAGGCACACACAGTTAGGCCTTGAATAGCTTAATATGGCATATAGGCTCAAGCTGTTTTTACTTCTCATATTTTCTCAAATTTTGTATAGTAGGTATGTGTGATGGGTATCTTATTAAAGTCTATTCATATGTAATTCAGTAAATATTAGTTCCAACTTTTAATCTCCCTATTGGATTTATAGTTTGGAGTTTAATGTTGATCTTGCAGCATAGTTTACTATGCTTGAACAAATTTAGAAATAAACTAAGAATTCTCATTTATTAAAATCTGTTATATAAAAGGTAGCTTCCTTACTGCCTGCCTCAAATCATTATGAATATATAAATTGTAAGTAATAAACAACATAAAAACAATGACAGAACAGCATAGATTAGAGGCTTTTGAAGATATGACCAATTTTAGTTTGTTTTACAATAGAATAAGCCTCTCCCAAAATTCCAACACAGAACATTAAAGTTTTACAACATAATTGTCTATAATTATATAGGTTCAGGTGTCTGCTTAATTATCTTACCTAAATAGCCTGGGTGTGTTTGAAAGGGTTCTATTTGTTCTATGTCTGCTGCTCCATCGAGACTACCCCATAGTTAACCTTCTAGCACTGCACATCTAGATGGTTTGTATTTTGCCATAGGATTACAAACTGAAAGCTATTTGCACAACAACTTCCAAGTGTTACATTCTTACCAATCCTAAACACCCTATTTCTTCATAGGGTTATGAGAAAATACCTCTTCCAAGAAGTTGTTTTTTTTAAAAAACCAAAAAAAACCACCCTAATTTTGCATGATAAATAAACCTTGCTCGTTAGTGTTAGCAAAGCTCGGTATTTCCACCTCTTGACAGTATAAGACAATCCTCTTAATCCTCCTCATACTGGTTTTTGGCATAGAAAATTGTGCCCTATGCAGCAAAGAGACTGTGTGTTTCCGTCCTAGATGTTTTTCTCCTCCCACTTTCACTTTACCAAAGTGAATTTTCATAGGGGGAACTCAAAGTATAGTATAATTGGAATAAGTTATTCACTCTTGAGAAATAGTTCAAGGGTCATATCAGCCATAGTATCCTTTAGTTTCATTGCCTTCAAAAGAGCAACACTGACATCAGCTGAGACGTGATCTAGAATGTTTAATCGGAAGCTTAAGATTTATCCTCCAAGAATTTTTCTAAAATATGTTGCTAATTTTTAGATATGTCCGTGATGAACATACGTATTTGGGATATCCAGAATGTTTGGAAGAATAATCAGTATATTTTGCCATTCTTTCTTTGATGCAATTTCCTTTTTGAAAAATTCTTGTTGGCTATACAGACTATCTTTCCATACATTTACTACTCTTTCATCTTATTAAGAAAAAGGAACACGCACACCTAAGCTACTCTAAAGAGGCATTTTGAAGAGCAAAACCTACGTTAATAGACACATCAACTAAGCAACAAAAAAGCTAGCATTAAAGTAGGTTATTTAAGTAGATGTTCGACTAATAAACTAACAAAAACAGACAATTTGGGACCTTGCGAGTTTGGTTGTATGAGTATACCCATATTGTTTTTGTAAATCCTATTTTTGTAGCTTCTTATATTCTGTCTTTCCTTCAGTAGCTTAATTTCCTTCAGTACCATATTGAGGTCTGAGAGTATTCTTTTGGAAATTATATATATATATATAAAAAAAGAACTTACAGTAGATACAAGCAAGCCAGGAATATTTTCAGATAAATCTAATTTAATCTTTTTTCCTTAGCCTCTTCTGAAGCAGTCACCCTGGAGCAACCATCAGAGTAGTGGCTGGAGCACAGGAAATATGTCCTGGGGAGGCATACATGGCAGAGACCATCGTAGAACTGGAAACATGGGAATTCCAGGAACTATGAACCAAATCTCTCCTTTGAAGAAGCCCTTTTCTGGTAATGTCATAGCTCCCCCTAAATTTACTCGCTCTACTCCATCGTTGACACCAAAATCATGGATTGAAGATAATGTTTTCCGAACAGACAACAACAGTAACACTCTCTTGCCCTTTCAGGTAAGAATGGTATGTAACTGGAGACACTTTAATGTTTGTCTGTCTTTTAACTGGTATTGTATATAGAACTGTTTAGAATGTACATATTAAAGGAATATTGAAGACTTAGGCCATTTTTAGATGGGACATGCTGATGTGGGTCCACCTATCCCCCACAGACCTGGGTGGCTGTCCAGATGAGTCATGGGTGGAGGTGTGCTCCTGCGACACCCCCACCCCCCGGTAGCAACTCAGATTTTTCTCGGTTGCTCCATGCAGGGGCGTAAATGGGTGGTGCACAGGTGTGGGCGCACCGCCCCCCCCTCCCCCCCAAGAAGTGTTCTGGTGCTCCACCCAGCTTATATGGACCCAGCTGGTAGGCGGGTAAGTCTAAAAATGGCCTTAAGTAAACAACGTTTTTTTAAATAAGCTCAGCAGGAGGGGAGTCCATGACTGCTGAGTGGCGCAGCTGCAGGGCGCCCATGTATTCAATGTGCGTGGGGAGTGCTTCAAATGAGCATCTCCCAGCATGGCTGCCCCATCCATGGAGGTGGCCACCCTAGCCCGCATGGGGAACTCTGGATTTTTCAGGAGTGCTCCATGTGTGACCATGAGTGGCTGCTGCATGGGTCAGAGGAGCACGCCTCCCCAGGCACCACCGTCACATGAACAGTTGGATGCATGGATGGTAGGGGGCTATGCGTGGATGAGCCTCATTTTAAAAACACTCTGAAATTGTGCCTCTGCCCTCCTATAATTTCTTGTACCATTACAAAATGGTTCTTTTTATTAACTTGCATTTTTATAGCCCGTTGTATAGTTTCATTGTTTTCCTGTATAGTTACTGAGAAGGGAAAAATCGATTGGCAAAACACTTAATCTATTTAAAGCCCTTAGCAGAGTGTCTTTAAGTCTGAAAAGACATTTCATCATAGTTTCAATTTACTTTCCTTTAGATCTTGTGATCCAAGTTTCCTGTGATCTGGACAAAACTAGCATTGACCGTCTTTTTAAAAATTCGCTTTCTCATTTTATCCTCCCTTGTAAATGCTGTTTTGGCTTTTTCAATAGGTGGTTTTATTACACTCTATGGTTGACACTTAAAAAGACACCCCTCCCTCTTCTCTCTTCCCCCCCCCCCTCCCTCCCCAGGGAAGCAATTTGCTTCGAGTCTAGTGCTGTTTGATATTTTTATCAGTAACTTATATAATGGAACAGAGAGGATATCACATCTGCAGATGACACAAATATGGAAGAAAATGCAAATATTTGGAGGGTAGGATTAGAATTCAAAAGTTCTTGATAGGTTGTAATATTAGACTTAGAACAATAAAATGCCATAAAATACATAAAGTATCAAATAAAACCAAATGCCAAAATATAAAATGTCTGTTGAATTTCATCTTACTGTTTTCAGCCTAATTTTGAAAGAGAAGTTGAAAAGTCCTTCAGTTTATTTTCTTGACTTCAAACTATCTTTATGGGTTGGTTCTCTAATCAGTTTTTAAAAGTTTCCAATGATAGGAGCTCCAGTCTCCCATGGTAATTTTAATTCTTCCTGATTACATAAATCTTGCCGCCTTCAATGTAAGGCCATTACCTCTCTCTACCCTCAGTGGCCAGCATGAGCAATAGGTTTCCATCCTGCTTAAAGCAACATATTGCATATCTTAAAACTCTAGGCTACACATGCCTAGTTCCTTCAACCTATCTTCATAGGTTTTGTGCTCCAAATTCTGTCATGTTGTTTGCTCTCCAGTGAATCCTCTAGTTTGTCAGTGGCTTTCTTAAAGTGTTGATACAGTATTCTAGCTGAGACCTGACCAGAGTAGGTGACTAAGTGGAACACGGGCTTCCAATGTCTTGGTTATGATGCTTCTGCTGTGCAGATCAAACTGGCATTTGTCACTTTTGCAACAGCATCACATTGCTGACTCATTAATAAGTTGGCAATCTACTATAACCTCCAGATCTTTCTTAGAGGCTGCTTTCTCATGTTACCTGAGGGGTGGGGCGGACTTCATGAGGGCAATTGTGGCTCCATTCTTACAGGAATTAGCACACATAGGAATGCACTATTCTGCTTTTTGCCCACAAGAATATATGTGCATGACCAGGTCCCCTGATGTAGGTCTTAGAATCACAGGTGTTCTTGCGGGAGAAAAGCAGAATACCCCATTCCTATCTTGCTAATTCCTGTGAGAATAGAGCCGCAATTGCCTTTATGAAAGTACCCCCCCACCCCTGGTAATGTGAGAAAGTAGACTAACTTCGGTGCAGCTGTGATAGTGGTTAAAAAAAATGCTGCTTGGGATTTTTGTTTAGAATCCCTATTTTCTTGTCGCTTTATCTCAGGGTGGTTGTGGCCACTGAGTGGCACAGCTGCAGAGCAGCCACTCAAGTGGAGTGATTGGGGAGGAATTCTAATGGGTGGCTCCCAGTGTGGCTACCTCAGCAGCTGCCTTGCACACCCCTGCCACAGACCATGGGGGTGGGGAAAGCGCTGCCAGACTGGCATTTTGAAATTGACACATTGCAGGGTGAGCGCTGGGGATCTAGGCTCCCCAGCACTGTTTCTGTGTCTTGTAAAGGCCATGCCCACCCACCCTTCCAGTGCCTCTGAGCGAGGGACCTATCTGCTGGCGTATGTGGTCGCCCCAGTTCACATGGGCTGGCGATGGGTGGATATCCCGTTTTTGGCTTTTCCTGCACAGGGCACTCCAGATTTTTTGTCAGTGCCCTGTGAGCCACCATGAGTGGGTGCTGCGTAGCTTCAGATGGATGAGTGGTTACTGTGTGGCCATGCATGGTAGCATCTTGTTTACAAATTCCCTCTGTCTCAAGCTTACATTTCAACCTTTTCCTGCTGACTTCAAACCATTTTGAAGTTGGCTGGAATCACAGCCTGTATCGCCCATCACAGGTCCTTTGCGAGCCGCCTCTTCTGAGGCTGTGTTGTATGCTATTGATTAGTCCTGTTAACTGGAACAGCGTAGCAAGATTCCTAAGAATTTTGATTCCTTTTTGTTGGGGGAATAGTAAGGAAGCGAGATCCCTGTTTGAAGGCAGGAATGTACAGTTGCAGGTTTGAGAGAGTTCTGGTTATTGGGTACCATCATCACTCTAGATGCAGTGGCTAAAATAGTATCAATCCCTGGATGTCTGTTAGGGATGTTAGCATTTTATTCATACATTTTAAACAACATCCCCACAAAACAGTAGGCACAAATGTTCATGTACCCATAAAGCATCCATTACCTATGCGTACTTCGAACTTGCAGAAAATTCTAGGAGAAGCTGTCCAGTATTGGATTTCAACAACAGTTTTTGGAAAATTGGAAAGATAAGATTTCTGTTAAAAGAAATCTTAGTCCAAGTGTGGTAGAAAAAACATCTAGCTATATTTAATGAATTGTGGTGGTATTGGTGTTCTGACTAGAATAGGAAGTTGAAGATATTCAAATTCAATACATACTAATTGTAGTAGATTTTCATGAGATGTTGTTTTTTATTGAGGTTTAAGCATAAATATTCCACTTTGTGTCTGTGGAAAGATGTAATCAATCAAGATTCCTGTCAGCTGTTTGTTTCAGAAACATTCATTTTTTTTATATGCTTGCTGCATCCATATGATGCTATTTTGAACTACGTTACTCATTTCTCAGTTAAATATAACCCAGCATAGAGTAACTTCCCTACTACACTATTGCATGGATTTTAGGTTTAGTAATGAAAAAGTTTTAAAAGAAAGTTAAGTGGAATTTAGAATTCATGCTGATGTTACTATCTAAGCTTATAGTTGACACACACAATCTACTTAATTTGTACTGAACACTTTTTTCCATAAAAGGCTGAGGTATTCTGATTGAAGGTTCTTAAAGATGCAGTTTAGTTCACCACAGAGTAGATAAACATTTTAGTTCTTTAATCTTAGTAAATTCATTAATCTTATTAAATTCATATTACCCATTAAATGAACAATAAGGAAAACAAGTGTTAAAAGAAACCTAACCATGTTCATCAAACTCTGTGAACATGTTTCAATAGAAACCTCTCTGCTTTTTACAATTTTGTAGAGGAGTTTTCTTCCCATTTATCACACACTGTCCTTGCTACCACTTCAGAAATAGTTTGCCTGTAAAAACTGTTTTAGCAGCTGCTAGCACCATGTAATTGCCCTCTCATCTCTCCAAGCCATTGAGCATACTTAGCAGTCATCGTTCCAAGGAAATTTCAAACCCTGTCTCTGGATGTTTTAAGTCAGTGGGGAAGCAGGTCCGTGACCACCTAGTGGCTCTGTCACAGAGCACCCACACATGTGGGGAGCAAATCAAATGGGCAGTTCCCAGTGTGCCTACCACAGCCACTGAGGGAACCGCCGTGTATTTGGCTTGCCCCGCACGACTCATTCCAGATTTCCCAGCATTGTTCCATGAGTGGCTGAGAGTGGGTGATCCGTGGCTCGTGGGAGCGTGCATCCAGCTACTCCACCTTCTGATGGGTGCTCAGATCTGTGGCTCTTGGGTGGCCATGTAGGGTAGCATCTTGTCTGAAACATCCTAGTTTAGACTAGCTCTGATTCCAGCAAACTCTGTAAACTCTTAATGTAGACCAGGTAAGCTAGGGTTTATTCTAGAGGAGTCTCACTAGGGCTGAGTCTCCCAAAACAGACACATCAGAGTATTGATGTTGATTCTAAGATATAAAATACATCAGAGTATTATTTATATAGTGTTGGGAATGGGTCTGGCACTGAATAGTTGTGATAAGAGACAGGTCCTTCCCCCAACATGTTTACCATCATGGTATAAAACATTCTTTGGTTGGTATCAAAACCTGTGTTCAGATTATTTAGATAAAGAAATCTAAAAGACTCATCTTTTTAATTGTGGCGTTCTGGGTGCAGAAGTGTGGGATGAATTTACGGACTGTATAATCTGAATATAGCTTCATAGCCGCTCCGAGCTGTTCTCAGGAGAGGCGGGGTATAAATCTAGAAATATAAAAATAAATAATAAAAATTGAAGTGTAGTAGCCCTCTTGTATATTCGTTGTGAATTAGGCACTAATGTTTAAGTTGGGGCTCGGTTCATCACTAATGTAATTGCAGATCTGGTCTCGACTCTTTGGGTGTCTTGACCTGGAGCTTGGGTGATGGAACAGAGGAGGTCATGCTTCAAACAGCTGATAGGTAGGAAGTATGTTGGCCCTGCCCCTCCCCACCCCCACAGAAAGACTCTGCTTAAGAGCAGAGTCCCAGGGATGCCCACAGCCCAGCCTCCTGAGTTTGGCATGGATGGTGTGTATAACTATGAGCCTCTTGGGGTTTCGGGAAACCCTGATGCACTGAGAAGCTTTGGAATTAGTGCAGGCCCATTGGTACCTACGTAAGAGGCCACAGTTCAGTGATTGTATAAGTGGGTTCAACTTCACTGAAATCAGTGTTGATCTGAATAGAAAAGTAAAGAATAGAGCTGGATAAGGGTCATTCAAGCTGCTGGTTCTGCTCGATCTCTCAGCGACATTAAACACAGTGAATCATGAGGTGCTGGTGGCCCGTTTGCGGGACCTTCCTGAAGTGGATAGAACAGTCTTAAGTTGGTTCCAGTCCTTCCTAGCCAGTAGGTCTCAGCTGGTTGTTCTGGGAGAGTTTACATATTCTCCTAGGGGTCTTTTGTGTGCGGTCTCATAGGGTTTTATTCTGCCCTCCCTCTTATTCAGTCTGTATATGCAGTCATTGGAAGAGGTCATATGGGAATAGGGAGTTCGCTGTCATCCGTATGCTGATGATATGCAGCTTTACCTGTCCTTTTCATCTGACCCAGGCCCTGCAGTCTTGGTGCTTTCCTGGTGTTTGACGGCTGTGGAAGACTGAATAAGGTCAAGATGATTGAAGTTGAATCCTGATAAGATGGAGGTGATGTTCATTGGAGGGTCTGGGGCTCTGGATGAGGGGATTGTGCCTGTTGTTGACTGGGTTTGCCCCATATTGGCATCTCAGGTAAGGAGCCTGGGTGTGCTCCTAGATCCACAGCTGCACTTGTATCTCCAGGTGTCGGCTGTGGACAGAAGTACATTCCATCAGTTACACTTGGTTTGGAGGCTCCGCCCCTATATCTCGAGCACTGACCTGGCCACTGTCATCCTTACATTTGTGACCTTGAGACTAGACTACTGTAGTGCGCTCTACATGGGGTTGCCCATGGTAACAGTTCGGAAGCTGCAGCTAGTGCAGAATTCTGCGGTCCGTCTCTTAACTGGGACGGGCAGCTGGGAGCGCACATGCCGGTGCTGCGCTGGCTGCCTATAGTCTTGCGGGCCCAATTCAAGGTGTTGGTATTGACCTATAAAGCCCTAAATGGCCTGAACCTTACTTATTTGAGGGACTGCCTCACTTCCTGGGCCCCAGGCGGCTCTTGCAGTCGTCGGCGGGTGCCCCCCTGGAGGTTCTCCACTATAGATGGGTGGGGACCGACAGGCGGGCGTTCTCAGTGGCCGCATCTGTGCTGTGGAACTCCCTCCCAGTGGAGGTCCACCTCAGTCCGAGTCTCTGTGTTTCGCCATCAGTGTAAGACCTGGCTCTTCCGCCAGGTGTTTGGTGGAGGGGTAATGGGTGGGGTGGGAGAGTGTGGGTTTTTAATACACACAATTGTATTTTATGCTGTATTTAACTTTTATATTTATTGTGCTGTTTTATATATTACGGTTTTATGTTTGTAAGCTGCTCTCGGCTGCCGGAAAATGGCAGCAGGGGCAGGGTATAAGATTATAAAATAAATAAAGCTATCTGTTCCTAGTCTCAGATTAAAATCTCACTCAAGTGAAAGTGATAGTAGTAAGACTTTTCTAGGGGAGAGCTAGGAATTTCTTATATTTGCCCTTCACAAATATCTTGACTATTAGTACTATAAGCTGACTTTTCTAACAGTGTTAAAATGTTTTCAGAATAATTACTTGTTCTACTGCTTATCCTACTGCATAGCATTTGAATAGAAGTTTAAGTTGGAATAATTAAGTTTATGTACACTTTCTCCTAAGGGAATCCAAATCTTGTTTTTGGATTCTGGAAATACATTGGCAGTCCAGGTTGTTTTCACCTTGATTTGTCCTTCCTGTTTGTTTAAACAAGCCATGCATACAGTATTGGTTGTCCTTCAGGCTGAGATTTATTATTCCCTTCTGAAACTCATTGCCTATAATGTGGGATTTTGAACAGTAAAATATCAGACGTCTATGAGAATATAATTACAGCTTATTTCTGGTCTGTATTTTTTTAAAGTACTATTGAAGTTTTCAAATAAGACTTAGGCCACTTACGCATGAGACAGGGTTGACGGGGAGGGGGCTACTGTGAGCCGAAATCACATCAGGGCAATCATGTGAAGTTTTGTGTGTGCAGGGTTTTTCATGTGATTAGCCCATTTCTGCCATGATTTCAGTGACTGGGAGGATCTCTGTTATGGTTGATGTTAGCCTTTATTTTTTCTCAACATTTACTGTTTGTTTAGTACAGTTTTATTTTTGATTAAGCATAATCAGGGGCCAAACTCTGTCAAAGTAATCCCCGAAAAGAGCAAGGCATTATTTTAATAAGGTGGCGAAGGTTCAAATTTTGATACGGCTAGCTTCCTGTAAATGAAACAATAAGGTATTTGTTGACTATATCGCACATAGTTACAATGGATTTTTGTATCAATGAATTATAGAATTATTTTGTATATCGCACTGACATGGTCATATATGGAGATATGCTTTTTATTGTTGTTGTTTTGGCCAATAGTTGTAAATAAATTACTTACTTACTACAGTGACTGGAGACAGGGCTGAATATCCAGGCTTATCCCCCATCTCTGAAATCACAGTAGAAATAGGCTAAACGCTGTTGCGCATGAGTGGAACTTCACGTGATCCCCTTGCTGTGATTTCAGCTCATTGCAGTTCCTATACCCCCCCTCCTGTCTCAGGTGTAAGTGCCCTCAATGGGCTTTGGTAAAAGCAGTTTCTGATAAGATTTTAGAATTAGTTGTACTTCTGATTACATCTTGAATAATCCCTTGAATGTCTCAAAATTAGGTCAGGTTAAAGAGGGTTAATTTAATTTTGAATTCTCAAGATGTCTTTTGCAGTGTTTAACTAAAGTGAATGCAAAATAGTGTCAACTAGTTTTTGGAGAGTAAAGACTTCTATTTAACATATTGGCCAAGATTCACAAAAATGAGTACAAATGTGATAATCTTGAGTGAGACAACCAAGTGATTTTTAAGTGTACTGAACACCCAAAAGCTGGTATCTTTAACACAATGTGTTGGGTGCTCACTTCTTTTGGAAATAAGGTCACTTATTTAGATGCCTGTATATGGACTGCAGAGTCTAACTTAAAAAAATTATTGCTGGAAAGTTTGGCCTGCAGCTTTTGCTACATGTTAGACTGTGGCTCTTCTAAGTTAATACATTTAGACCCCAATCCTGCCATTGATAGCATGGTGAACAGCTGTGCACCCTGGGAGAGACCTCCAACAGGTTTCTGTTTGGGTATAGCAATTCACCCACATTCTGCCAGTTGCAGTGCTAGGATGTTGGAACAGACAGTATTTTAGTGTGAAACTTCAGAAAACTGACAAACTGTTTGACAGTGTTGAATTGTAAGTCATGAATGTTTTAACAACCTTTTTCTGGAATAAATTTCTTTAAGTTTTATTTAACAAGTAATTTATAAAGTATTGGAAGAGTACATGAGCCAGAGCCGCCTTTTGCTTTATTAATGAAAGAAGTTGAGTAATTAATTTAGGACAATCGGCTAGTGTTAATTGGGTGTGCCGTGGCTCAGGTGGTAGAGCACATACTTTGCAAGTATAAGCTCCCAATTCTCTGATTCTGGATCCCTGGTAGCACGCCTGGGTGAAGCCTCTGCTGGGAGGAATCCTGGAAGGTCTCTGTTAGCCCACCTGGGTAAGCTCTCTGCCAGAGACCCTGGAGAGCCAGATTTGAAACCTTGTTGCCATGTCAGGTTGTGACAATACCTGGGCTAAGATGGACCATTGGTCTGACTCGGTTAGGCAGCTCCTTATATCCTCCTTGTCTTCGTATAATAATGCTGTATGGGAACTTTGTGCCAATCTCTCTGTTGTATGTTTTGCTAGTTTCCACAGAATTAGCAGTAGAGGAGATCTTGGATCAGCTATTAGCTTATCCAAAAAAACTAAATGAAAATGAAAAACTCCTTCTCCAAAAATGAAATGTCCAAAAATGAAAAACTCAAGTGTCGGAATAAGTGAAAAGAATTAGAGAATCCATTACTTCCCTTGAAAGACTTCCACTGTTTACTAGCAGTTCCCGATGACCAGTCTAAAACTCATATAGCACAACTTCAGCCTGTTGTTTAGAGCACTTCTTAGCTTCCTGAAATATCATTTCCCCTTTTTTCTTGACACTTTAGAAATGTTAAGTTTGTTTTCCCTTTAGTTATTTTGGTCAACTTGTACACACGTTACATATGTCTTCTACACTTTCTTCATAGGTCAGTCCTGGCCAAGCCTTTAATCATCTTTTCACACTCTGGACTACTTCATTTTGTACAAGAAAAGACAGACCAAACAAAACTGGATGTAGTAAATGTTACATGTTTTGATAACAAGCAATGGATTGCAGAAATTTCCAGACAAAGTTATTTTTGTCATTGGACTCAGACTGTGGCTTAGTTTTCTCAATATCTGTGTTTACATAGTTGTATGTGATTTCGACTTTGTTAGTAGACGACTACTTCCATACACTAGATAGATAAGACTTTACGTTTTTTGTGTATATTATATTGTATAGTAGTGGTGAACTGTTCACCTTAAAGAAGTGATCTGTTGTTTCCACTTTTTCTGAGCCTTCTCTCTCTTCCCCCACCCCCCTTTAAAAACCACCTGAAGTATTATGAACCATGGGTCTAGCTTTTACAGTTCTTTGGTATATATGGACTGTGTCAAGTGGAATGTGTTTGACCACATTATGGGTTCTTCACATCTTACCTTTCAATACTTTTCACTTTTTAATTAGAATATATATATTTGATACCTTTATAGTGTGTGATAACCCATGTGAGTATTTTAATGACTTTTCTACTACTCGTGTATTTATGTAGAAACTAGGGGTAGCCATAGCTCCCCTTTAAAAGAGGACTCTTATGAAAAATACATGGTGCAGGACTGCACTGCAGATTTTTTTTTGTCATGTGTGCTAGAATTATTTTTAACATAGACGACTCTCGCATACCAGAGCATGTATCACCATATAAAAATACTGAGGATAGTGTCCTGTTTACAAGCTGTACCCATTTCACTATGTTAATATTAATCATAAAACAATTATAGTATCATTAGAGTTTGTAACTTTTGGTTCATCATAGCTAATTTTTGTGGGCTTCTTGAGGGCATCAAGATCTGTGTGAATGGAACGTTGTTAAAGGTGCTTGGTTTTTTTTACCTAAAAAAGCTGAAGGGAATATAGAACTTTGTGTAAAGACGGGGTGTGGGATCAAACTTGGTCCTCCACTTCCTGGATTTGCAGGAGTTTATAAACAAAAGAGAAAGCCCTTGCCCATTAGCAGGAGGTGCCATTTGCAGGGGCTGGACCAGGACCCAGTGCCCTTCCCCACCCCAGATGTCACAGGTAAGGGGCTCCCCCTGCATACCTGGCTGCCAGACAGTTAGATTGGAGGAGGACACCTGGGGGGCAGGGATGGGGCAAGCGTATATCGGTGCTTGCTCGCCACCTGGTCCATCTCTGACTGAAGGCTGCCCACATGAAAGAACAACACTGAAGGTAAGAAAGGGGTTGGTGTCCAAGGGGTCGAGAGATCAGGTGTGTCCAGGGGGGTAGGGATTGTACATGGGGGGCCCAGGGGACCCCGATTGCTTCAATCCCACCCCCACTGCAGCGTGGATACTACCATCCCACGTTCTTTCCCATTTACCTGGGATCCATCCAAAGGGGATACATCCACCTGAACCAGCGTGGGGCTCACCCCTCATGCGAGCCCACTTCTCTCCTTGTTTCCAGATGCACATCATGCTGGCCACCCTATTTAGGTGACAAAACAATCTTATTTAATTAAGAATGAACTGAGGCTAGCGAGTAGGGTGGCCATACCACCCCTTTAAAAGAGGACACTTATTAAAAATACATGGAACCAATGCAGCCCTGCACCATGTATTTGTCTTACATGTTCTCTTTTAAAAGGGAGGTATGGCCACCCTACTAGCGAGGGATGCTAAGAACAACAAAAGGAGGCTTTTCAGTTACATTAGAAGTAAGGAAGAGAAAGGAAGTGGTAGGTTCGCTGCTCGATGAAGATAATGAATGTTAATAGGTGACAAAGAGAAGACCGAACTACTCAACTCTTATTTTGCTTCCGTCTTCTCCCAAAAGGGAAACTGTGTTTAACCTGGCAGAAGTAGGGTGAATGATGAGGGGAAAGGATTACAGCTCAGGATAAGAGTAGGTCAGAAAATACCTAGCTACTCTAGAATGAGTTCAAGTCTCTGGGGCAGGTGAGTTGCATCCTAGGGTACTGAAGGAACGTTTTGATGTACTATCAGAACCTCTGTCTATCCTCTTTGAGAACTCTTGCAGAACCTGTGAGGTCATCGATTTTACTAGTTTAGCGGATCATGGGAACTCCATGGAAGTAGTATATCTTGATTTCAGGAAAGCATTTGACAAAGTCCCCCATAATATTCTTGTTGACAAGCTGGTAAAATGCAGGTTTGATGATAATACCATTAGGTGGATTTACAGCTGGGCTGCTTTTACACGGATGCCCCCACGCCCCATTGGTGTTCGGGCGGGTGTGTGTGTGGGGGGGATCCATGTATACGGCGGGTGGGTGATGGGTGTCCACTCGGTGTTTGCCTGTGTAAACACCGAGCGGGATGAGTGGGGGTGTGCTCCCACAACACCCATGGAGTCCTCTGGAAAACCGGAGGAGGCTCCGTGGGTGGAGGTGGGTGTGTGTCCATGTAAACGGACAACTAACAAAACAAAACGCTGTATAAAGGTATTTATATAGTAAACCAAATATGTGCAAAAATATATGAAAACTACAAAACAATCATTAAAAACACCCTACCACCCAACTCGTTTCAGGTACTTTTTGTACCCCTTCTTCAGGGGTGTAGAAGTAAATTTCAAAGTCAAAACTGAAGAGTGACTCCTTTGGCCAATGAAATCCCAATGGGCACTTTTCCAAGTTTGAAAAATATATGGCTCACAGTGGCTAACAAAAAATAAACTATTACCTCCACCGCCTTGTGACTCCAAAATGCTGATCAACCCGTCGGGTGGTAGGGTGTGTTTAATGATTGTTTTGTAGTTTTAATATATTTTTGCACATATTTGGTTAACTATATAAATATCTTTATACAGCGTTTTGTTGTTTGTCAGCTTTGTGCTGTCCCCCACCCCCTCCCGCCCCTGCTTTTTTTGGACTTCCATGTAAACGGACACATACACACACCATGCCAAAACACCCATTCACCCCCCACCCACCCCACCTCCCTCCGTGTAAAAAGACCCCTGGTTAAAGAACCATACTCAAAGATTGCTCATAAATGGCTCCTCCTCAGTCTTGAGGGAGGTGTCGAGTTGGGAGCCTCGGCTCTATCCTGGACCCAGTACTATTCAGCATCTTTATTAATAATAATAATAATTATTATTATTAT
This sequence comes from Sphenodon punctatus, assembly GCA_003113815.1. Taxonomy (NCBI): domain Eukaryota; kingdom Metazoa; phylum Chordata; class Lepidosauria; order Sphenodontia; family Sphenodontidae; genus Sphenodon; species Sphenodon punctatus. Next base: position 1,438,832 of record QEPC01007439.1, on the reverse strand, counting down.
TTTTATATAGTGCCCCCTGCCACAGCACTCGGAACGCTTTAAACATAACAATTTAACATAATTTTTAATCCTCACAACAACCCTGTGAGGTTGGTCAGGCTTAGAAAATATGTGACTGGACCAAGGTCACCCAGTGAATTTCTGGCTAAGGTGAGACTAAATTTGGGGTCCCCCCACCTTCCTGTCCAAGTACTGCACACTTTGCAGTTACACCACACAGGCTCTCGTATATTAATGACTTGGATGAGGGAGTAGAGGGAATACTTCTTACTTTTGCAGATGGCCCAAAACTGGGAGGGATAGCTGACACCTTAGAAGACAGAAATAAAATTCAAAATTATCTTGATAAGTTGGAAAACTTTGCTGAAACTAACAAAATTAAGTTCTACAGAGATAAATGTAGAGTTCTGCATTTAGGTTAAAAAAAATCAAATGTACAACTACAGGATGGGGGATACCTGGCTTGGCAGCAATACATAAGAAAAGGATCTGAGGATTGTAGTTGATCACAAACTGAACAGGAGTCAGCAATGTGATGCAGCTGCAAAGAAAAAGGCTAATGCAATTTTAGGCTGCATTAAAGGAAGCATTATTTCCAGGTCACAAGAATTAATAGTTTCACTCTGTTCTGCACTGGTCAGACCTCATCTGGAGTACTGTGTACAGTTCTAGGCAGTGTACTTTAAAGAGGACATCAACAAATTGGAAGGGGTAGGGACAAAGGTGGTCAGGGGTCTGGAAACCAAATTCTATGAGAAAAGGTTGAAGGAGCTGGGTATGTTTAGCCTTGAGAAGAAAAGACTAAGGGGAGACATGATAGCGGTCTTCCACTACCTGAAGAGCTGTCAGAGAGGATGGCAAAGACTTGTTCTCTGTTGCCTTTGAAGGCAAGACTAGAAATAATGGACTCCGATTACAAGAAAACAGATTTCATTTAAACTTTAGGAAGAACTTCCTACCAGCAAGAGCTGTTCAACAGTGCAACAAATTACCTAGGGAGGTGGATGGCTTTCCTTCACTGGATGTTTTCAAACAGAGGCGGGACGGCCGTCTGTTGGAGATGCTATAGCTGTGGATTTCCTGCATTGAGCAGGGGGTTGGACTAAATAACCTGAGGTACCTTCCAACTCGGATTCTAATTCCAGTCCTGAAGCAGATACAACCAGTTCACACCAAACGGACTGTAGCAAATCTGCATGTCTATAGGGTGTGGTGTGGGAGAAGCAAGAAATACGAAGAATAGGCAGAAGAGATAATTTTGTAGAGTTTTTCAGCTATGATTTCACTGTGGGTTCTGAAGCCTTTGAGAAACTAAAAACCATCACACACACAAGTGTGGAGGTCTGTTGCTGCTAACATTTTCTTGCCTCCATGCCTGAAAATCTATTCTAAGAATATACTTTTTGTGCAAATAATTAACTTGACTAGCAAGATTGTTAGTGGCCGCTTGTGCTTGTTTGGCGCATATATAATGCTCGTAGAAGCATTTGTAGGCAGTTTCCTAAAGTTAAGCAAATTAGATTTTTCTCTATTTTATAAATAAAATGAACCCAATTCTAGAGTGTAGTGTTTTTTTCCTCTGGAGAGTTATGCCAGATGTTGTTTGATTCAGTATAGTGTATTTTGACATTGAAATTATTTTATTAGATCAGGCAGAACTGATAACAAAAATTATTAATCTTCCACCAGAAGATTAAGAATTAAGATTGCTTTATGTAATACAAAACACTGATTACTTCCAATGTGAAGATTTCTTACAGTATCCAAAGCAGTTTTATAATTAACTGTTTGAGAAGCTTTACAGCATGATTCTCAAGCTATTTAGCGCCAACATAAGGTCGGTTGCACTTAATTGTACTTATTCCAATGTTAATAGCTAGCACAAGCACTAATAATTTGAGGATTGCACTGTCAGAAGTATGTTTTAAAACAGACTAGTCGACCATCAGATTACCTAGTTTTCTTAGGGGGATTGCTTATATTACAACTGATGCACTTCTTTTAAAAAATGACAGTCTCGACAAAAGGTTTTTGTTATACCTTTTGTTAGATCTGGATGATATAAGAGATGCTATTCTTTGCATATTCTTTACAGTTTCTCCAGATTAAACTATTCTATTGCGTTGTCACTTGACCAGGACTGATAAATAGATGTAAAATATAGGAGCTGGTTAAGACTCCGCCTGAATCCAACACAACTATTCTAGTGAAGAGTCCATAGTAAGGGTTTGGGGAAAAATTTGGGGAGTAAATGCTTTGTGCCTCTGGGACCAAAATCAGTAAAAGACAAACAAAAAGAATACATCCTAAATCCTGGAAAAAGTTCCCCAGCATTTGTTACAAAATAGTCCTGAGTGTTTTATTTATTTTCATTAAAAAAACTGTCCCCAGAAATTTGATACAAGTATCAGATTTTCAGCCCCATCCTCTACAAAATCTCTCTCAAGGTCTGTGGCTTCTGAATTTGCTCTATTAGCAGATGCAGTCCAGGAATGACTTTTACTAGTGCTTGGAAATTGATCACATTTCAGCCTCTCGTTTCCTCACCTCCTCTCAACTTGCAACTTCCATGTTATCAGCACTATTTGATTGCTGTGTTAGTATGAAACTAAATCTGGGCTCTCGGCAGGTCTCCTTCTGTGCATCCTTGTGCAGCCCATGAGTCTAGTTTCTGTTTTCAAGTCACTGGATTCAGCGAAGAGAGGATGAGGACCGGGGGCCAGACTTGGAGACTGCACTGGAGAACAGAGTGGAACCAACAGGGTGCAGTTAATTCACTCACTCTTCCTTGGTGTACAGTACATAAAGCTGCACATGCTTTTTTAACAGGTAGAATTAACATTATCTGAGTGAAGTTAATTGTCATTGATGAATAGGAAAAATCGATTGTATATGGAATTCTAGGAGAATAATTAAGTGTGCGGTAGTTGGACCGGGTGGTAGGGAGGAACCCCAGTTCTACTCTCGCCCTAGCCAGAAACGAACTGGGTGACCTTGGGCCAGTCACATTATTCTCTCAGTCTAGCAACCTAACTCACAGGGTTGTTAGGATTAAAAGTTGTGTTAAATTGTTGCATGTAAAGCACTCTGAGTGCCACGGCAGAGGGGTACTATATAAAAATAAATATGATTATTATTAATAAATGGAATGGGAGTAAGAGTTTTTAAAGTCAAGTACGGACTTAACTTTGTTTTCTTTGATAGAACTTTGCTCATTATCTTTCCTAACCAACAAGAATAGAAACAATCTTAAGTTTTGCCTTTCGTTGTGAGTGAATTGCATTTTAGGGTAAACAGAAGCACTTGAAGACCTCATTTGTTTATTAGCTGTCTTGTGTTAAAAGTTTGCCCCACGTATAGTATATTAATGATATAAGTTATTTGAGCCAACATGAAGAAATTTTGGAGGCTGGTTCACATGAGAGAGAGTACCTTGTAGTAGTCTTATCCTACCCTGCCTACTCTTACTTTTTCACCATAGCAACTTACTGTATGGTAATTTGGGGGTGCTGTATCCCTGCTATCAGTAGTTCTTGTGGGAGTTATGAAAATCACCCAGGGGTAGGAAGAACATGGTCTGAATATTTTGGCAGCTATCTGGAGTAAGAGGGGTTTACTCCAGGGCCCCCCAGCTAATTCCTGAGAACAAGCTGTTAATAGCTGCCCCTTTCAAAGAATTAGTGGTTGTGGTCTTTTGTTTTGTTTGGCTATTTATTTCTTGAGATAATCAGGATCATTAGTTAGCTTTCTGGTGCAGTACTGGTACGCCATTTCAGTACTCCAGCTTTTGCAGACACAGGCTTACACTAAAGTAAGTGGCTATATTGGCTGCCTCTAGGGTCTATGCTTCAAGCCTTTACTTTTTTTCTTGTAAAAACTCAGCTTTACACTGAGGCTTTTTGCTGGCCTTTTCATTAAAGGGTTGAATTGACTGGTTTCATTGTCTAGCCAAGTGATTGGTCTACCATGCTGGGATTCTCTCTCTTTAGATGTATGCAAACAATTACCAGTGGCATCATTGAGAGCAAGACTATAAAATGTGTTTTGTGGCAGTTTATTACTGTGTGTTTGATTAGGGCTGCTAGGTTAGACATTATGTTTAATCCTAGCATGATAGTTATTTTTTGTGCTTTATCTGGGCGCTTCAAAGTGTTGTGTGGTTGTCACAATCGGAAAGTAAATAGTAAAATCCTAGTGCTAGTTTGTGCCTGGCCTTGCACCAATATGTTGAGAAGGTGGAGCAAGAAATCCCCTCTTCCTTCCTCCCTTATCCTTCATACTTATTTGCAGTGGTCGACACATTCAGGAAAAGCCACACTAAATTCTTAATGTTGTAGGCAGCAATATGACCCTTGACCTGCATTGGTCTGTTGAGAGGTCATGAGATATCACAATAGTAATAGTTTACATGCAGTACTGTCCTCTCCCATTTTCTCTAGATTAATTCTTGGCAAGTCGCACAATTTCTCCTTGGATTAACTGCTGCCCATTCTCCTCATCCACTGTCCAAAACAGCTGAACCCTAACAGGAGGAACTCTGTTCCTTCCGGTACATCAGTAAAGGCATATGACTATCTTCCAATCAGGCCCACCTTAGAATTTGTGGGGTCCTAGGTGATAAAATGAGGGGGCCCTGGTGGCCCCTTCCCCTTGGGTACAACCTCCGTAGGGCCCTAAAGATGGCCATGTTTGGGGTTCCACTGGGAAAGAGTGGGGCCCACACACCATAGGTGACGGGTAGCTGTCAATAACCCTCCCTTTGGGAGGGTGGTGACTACCTCTCCGTGAGAAGGGGTGGGCAGGGGGGTCCCTCTTGCCTGCTGGACGGAGCAGCCTCCGGGGGTGGTGGTGTCTGGAGGGCAGACTGGGGGGTGGGAACCCTCAGGCATTGGGGTCATTTTGGGCTGGGGCAATTATGGTTTGTCTGGGAGGCTGGTTAAAACTGTGAGAAGGGACAGATGTTTGGTATCCGTCATTCTCACTAGCCCCCAGGCAAGTAGTGAGGTGGCTGTTGATTGGAGGGCCCTTGGCCTTGGTTTGATGCTGTTTAATGCAAGGTTGGTTGCAAATAAGTGCACAATGATCCGGGAATTAATCCTGGACCAGGTAGCCGACCTTGTGTGTATTATGGAGACCTGGCTGAACACTGAGTCAGGGAGAGTCCTGGGGGGGGGGGATGGGTTCCAGTTGGAGAGTGGGAGGAGTTCTTTAGTGCCGTCTATTCTGAGAGGGAGGTGGGTATCGAGGATTTGGATGGGACTTTATGTGAAGTCTCTTCCCCTAGTTGGCAAGTAGAGGACTTCTCCGAATCTAGGATCACAGAGATAATAAAAGGTTTAAATTTAAATAAAGCCCCAGGCCCGGATCAGATTACGGCAGAGGTTCTTCAGGCTGCCTCCGTGTGGTGGGCCCAAATCTTGTGTCCCTTTTTTCTGACCCTGATAAAAGGAGGAAAGATTCCCCCGACGTGGTCTTGTAGCATTATCATCCCCATCTTTAAGAAGGGGAATTGTTACGATCCTGCATGCTATAGGCCAATTAGCCTATTGTCTGTAACGCAAAGTATATGCCAAGGCCTTGTTCGGCTGTCTCCAGAGATGGACGGAAGAAAGGGCTATTATCTCTGATGAGCAGTTTGGTTTCCGGGAAGGCCGGTCTACTTTGGACTGCTGCTATATTCTTTCTCATATTATCCATAAATACACTAAGATTAGGCAAGGTAAGTTATACCTGGTTTTTGCCGATATGTCTAAAGCCTTCGACTCAGTTCCTAGAAGTAGGCTGTGGACAAAATTAAGAGCCCTTGGATTGGACGATACGCTGCTATCAGCCTTGGTGCAGCTGCATGCTAATAATGTGGCCCAGGTTAGGGGGAAATTGGGGAATAATTTGAGCAACCTCATTCCCATTAGGAGAGGAGTGCTACAGGGATGCGTTCTCGCACCCCTGTTGTTCAATCTTTTCCTCTCCGACTTGCCAAATAGTATCAAATCAGAGATGATACATGCCCCCAGAGTTGGAGACCTTCATGTGGGCCTTCTCCAGTTCACTGATGACATTGTACTACTGTCACAAACAGAGGTAGGGATTAAGAGAGCGTTGGAGAAATTGCACAATTATAGCATGGTTAAAGGTGGGCTCCAGTGTCCCAGGGGCAGACCTTAGGGCCAAGACCGGAGTTCCATCAATTCTATTACTCGCAAAGAAGGCCTATTTAAGATACTGGTTGCGGTTGCTTAGTCATTCGGAGACAACACTTACAACAGCATGCCTAAAGGAAAAATTATTGTACTCTGGGTTGCGGAGCTATCCCTGACTTCTTTACTTGGCTCGCTTGGTTAGGGAAATGGGGCACTCCTTTGAATATTATTGTGGTAAAACTCTGGTAGGGATTAGAGCTGAGATGTTCCTTAGGGTACAAGATGTGGCAAACCAGGAGGACTTGGCGGTAGTCAGGTCATGAAAGGTGGCACCACAGCTTGGGGAGATTAAGACTTCTCATAGGCTAGAAAGATATTTGGATTTTTTATCTAATCCTAAACTCCGTAGGGCATATATATTATTCCGTTTACAGCTTATGGAGACAGCTGTGACTGAGGGCCGGTATAACCGCATCCCTCCTGGGCAAAGGCTATGTTCTTGTTCCAGGAGGGAAGCGGAATCTGTCGAACATCTCTTCCTAAAATGTCCTTATTATCAAAACTTGAAAGCAGTATGGCTATTGCCACTCTTACCCCAGGGGATGACCTTTGATTCTCGGGGTTGCTTTACAGCCCTTCTTTCGATGATCCAGGAAGAGGAAATTGTTGCCCTGGGGACCTTCACTCTCTTGGTAGCTAAAAGGAGAATATATATTAAACATCAGCGGAGTACAGCGAGGAGAGGGTCCCATAGCTCTCTGGCAACTTCCACCTAGATTAGGTTGGGTGGGCATGGGATATTAAAATCTATTGACCTTTATCGTGCTACCAACCTATCTTTTTTTGGGGGGTGCATGCTGACTTTTCCCCATTAATGGAATATTGTTGGTATGGGTTGGTCCAGCAATGCTGGAGGCTATAATGTAGTAATTATGCAATGTTGTCTTGAGATTGTAAGGATCTTGTTGGTCTGGCTGGCAACTGATTTATGCAGGAGCCTGGATGGACCTCTTGACATGGGCTGAATGGTTGATATCAATGATCTTGCTGTTGTACTAACGCTTTGCAGCTAGATGGGGGGATCCTTTGATTATAGGGAGTTGGAAAGTTAAGTGTGAAGGACATCGGCTTCTCCTGTTTGGACGATATTCTTTCTGTCCTTACCCTGTCTGGCTGGGACGTATTAATGATTGATTTTTAAATTATGCAACTATATAATTATAATTTATTGTTACTTTTGTTTAATACTCTATGGATGTTATTAATTTAGTTTCTCTATGTTTGTTGTTTTGTTGGTTGGGCCATGGCGAAAGCCAGTGCCGTCAATAAAGTAAAGTAAGTAAAGAGTCAGGGCCTATCTTGGCTGACCTTGTTCCAGTCGGGTACTCCATGCAGTATGAGCCTTGGCCAGACAAGGGGAAGGGTGGGGGCGGTGTAGCCATAGTTTTAAGAACACATGGTCTATGAGGAGGTATCCTGTGCAAACTATTCCGGGTATTGAGGGCCTTCGTCTGGTGGTTGATTTGGCTGGAGACAGATTAGGGCTGTTGCTTGTATACTGTGCATCTACCTGTACAGCAGCATCCCTGCATGCTCTAGCGGAGCTGGTATCGGAGGTGGTCTTGTGATTGTTCTTGGGGACTTCAACGTTCATGCCAATGCCAGCCTTGTGGGGAGTGGGAGCGTGAGTTTATGGCTGCCATGGCAACCATGGGACTGTCTCAGCTGGTTGTTGACCCGACTCATGATGGAGGTCATACCCTAGACCTGATACTTTGCCCCGGTCTTGAGGCGAGGGATCTCCTGATGGGGGAGGTCTCAGCTGTGCCCTTGTCATGGACAGATCATTACCTCCTTCAGGCCTGTCTCTTGGCGCATGTTGACCCCCGGAAAGGTGCAGGACCAGTTCGATTGGTTCGCTCCCGGAGACTTATGGAACTTGAGGGATTCTGGAATGCTCTAGGGGAGTTACCCTCCAATTTCAATGATGGCTTGCTTGATGACCTCGTGGTTTTTTTGAATGCTTTGCTAACTGAGGCTATTGACCAAACGGCTCCTAGGCATCTGCTCTCTGATTGCTGACACGGCAGGTCTCCCTGGTTTACGGCGAATCTGAGGCGGATGAAAGGAGAAGGGCGGCGGCTAGAGCAATGGTGGCATCGTTCTCGTGCTGAAGCTGACCGATTGCAAAATAGTCAGTTTACGTACCTAGGCCGTGGCTGCGCAGGAAGCAAAGAAGAGCTTCTTTGCTGCACTCATATCATCCACAAAGTCGCATCCAGCTGAGCTTTTCCAGAAAGTGAGGGGGCTGATCAGTCCAGCCTCACTTTGCCTGGGACTGGAATTTTCCAGTGCTTGCTGTGACACTTTTGTCAACTTTTTTTGGGATAAAATCACCATGACTTTGACGCCGCATTTGTGGCAATGGGAGAACCAGAGGTAATGGAGGCCTCATCTTGTCCTATTTTGTGGGACCAGTTCCAGTGGATATTGCCTGCCGATGCGGCAAATGTCTTGGGGGCAGTCAGGGACACCGTTTGTGAATTAGATCCATGCCCATCCTGCTGGTTAAGGCCAGCTGGGAGATGTTGGGGCCATTGGTAGCTGGGGTGGTCAACGCTTCCCTTAAGGAGGGCAGGGTGCTGGACCACCTCAAGGAGATGGTGGTGCGGCCTCTGCTTAAAAAACCATCATTGGACGTTGACTCCCTGGCCAGCTATTGGCCTGTGTCTCAACTTCCCTTTTCAGGGAAGGTTGTGGAACGGATTGTGGCTCAGCAGCTTCAGGGGCATCTGGACCGTGTTAGTTTTTTTGATACGTCGCAGTCCGACTTTTGTCTGGGCTTTGTCACTGAGACTGCGCTTGTGACCTTGGTTGATGACTGTTGCTGTGAGTCTGACCCTGTTGATCCTGTTAGATCTTTCAGCTGCATTTGATACAGTTGATCACAAGGTGTTGGTGACTCACTTGCAGGACCAAGCTGGGGTGGGAAGAACTGTTGTTGAATGATTCCACTCTTTCCTGGCCGGGAGAACTCAGCATGTGGTGCTAGGGGATTGTTCATCTTCTCCCCAGGACCTCACGTGTGGAATCTCACAAGGCTCTATTCTGTCCCCTCTCCTGTTCAACATGCATATGCAGCCATTGGGCGAGGTCATCCAAGGGTTTGGTGTGCGGTGCCATCAGTATGCTGATGATACTCAGCTTTACCTGCCTTTTTCAGCCAACCCAGACCCAGCTGTCTTGGTGCTTACCCTGTGTCTGGCAGCTGTGGGGGACTGGATGAGGGTGAATCGTCTGAAGCTGAATCCTGACAAGATGGAGGTGATGCTGGTGGGTAAGGCCGAGGGAGTAGTGACACCCATCATTGATGGGGTCTGCCCTCCACTGGCTCCTCAGGTCCGTAGTCTGGAGGTGCTCCTTGATTCACAGCTCCACCTGAATGTCCAGGTTGAGGCCGTAGCAAGAGAAGCATTTCACCAGTTACATCCGGTGCGACGACTTTGGCCATATGTCTTCAACACTGACCTGGTCACCATCATCCATGCCTTCATCACCTCAAGACTGGACTACTGCAACGTGCTCTGGTGACGGTCTGGAGACTGCAGCTGGTACAGTACGTGGCAGCCCATCTCCTGACAGGAACAGGTCGCTGGGAGCACATTACACCAGGGCTTCGTTCTGTGCACTGGCTGCCTATAGTGTACTGGGCTCAATTCAGTGTGCTGGTTTTGACTTATAAAGCCCTAAATGGCCTGGGCCCTGCATACTTGCAAGATCGTCTCACTCCCCGGTTCTTGGATCAGCCCCTGCAGTCAGCTGGGGATGCCTCCCTCGGAGTCCCCCATGTATCTCGGGTTGCGGCGATGAGGGGGGGCGTTCTCAGTGGCCACACCGCAGCTGTGGAACTCCCTCCCAACAGAGGTCCATCTGGCTCTGGATCTCCCCTCTTTCCGAAGACCGAGTAAGACCTAGCTGTTCCACCAGGCGTTTGGCAAGAAGGATGGTTGCGGGGAGGAGGGGTCTGTGACTCTGCCTATGTTCTGTGGTTTTAAATTATATTTTTATATTGTAACTTTTAGTGTGTGTGTGTGTGTGGTATTTTTATTGTGTTGTGTGCTGCCCCGAGTTGCCTTGGCAGGAGGGGACAGTTAAGAAATCTTGGTAAATAAACGGGCGGGGGGGAGGGCGGTGGCACAGGAGTGGGAGCTGGGCAGAGGGTCTATAGGTTTCTATAGGGCTTCAGAAAATCTGGGGTGGCACGTACCCCCATGTGTCTCCCCTACAAGTCGCCTATTCCCCACACCATGCACTGCTGGAAATAGGGGCTACTGCGAGGTCTCAGGAAAGGAGTGCTGAAACTTGGTATTCAAAATTATTCGGTTTTTATCAAGTATCTCAGTATTTAACTCCGTTTTACTGAGGAATGGGCCTGGTATTTGGAAAATTCTTGAATGAGAAACATATGGGAATTTTTCTATACCTATATAAGGGTACTTGGGAAATACTCAGTTTTATTTTACCGAGTACCGAGCCCAAACACTTGGAGCCGCCCAAATTACCTCGGAAACTCAGAAATATTCACAAATAAAATGTTTACTATTTGCTTTAGCCCTACCGGAAAGGGTAGGGCGGGCCTGGGTGGTTGCCCTGTGGTAAGACCAGCTCTGCTTCTAATAATAAAAAAAAATCTTAAAATCTAAGACCATTGAACTAGAATTCTGTCACAGAAGCATATGCTAAGTGCCATATACAGCACAGATACTGTACTTTTCCTACTATAGTAGCTGCCGTTATCCAGTACAACTTGGTACTCATTTTAATCAACAAGAATGCAAATTCTTATTTTATTTATTTATATAAAATTTATATCCCGCCCCTCCTGCCCACAGGGCAGCCCAGGGTGGTGAACAACAGTATAAAAACAATTTACAACTGTTAAAAATATACAATACAGGGGAACAAAAACCCACCGCCCACCCCTCGCTAAAGGCCTGGCGGAACAGCCAGGTCTTACATAAACGCCGAAATGACAGGAGAGTGGGAGCTAGCCGAGTCTCCTCTGGGAGTGAGTTCCATAGCACCGGGGCGACCACCGAAAAAGATCTAACATCGGTGGCCACCCACCTTGCCTGGGGAACCTCCAAAAGGCTCCCACGGATGATCTCAAGGGTCGCACGGGCACATGGGGAGTGAGGAGGTCCCGCAGATAGGTAGGGCCCAGGCCTTGAAGGGCTTTAAAGGTTAAAACCAGCACCTTGAACCTGGCTCGGTGCTTTATAGGCAGCCAGTGCAGAGACAGGAGCACTGGTGTCATGTGATCCCTGCGACCCACCCCCGTAAGGAGACGGGCCGCGGCATTCTGCACCAGCTGCAGCCTCCGTACCAGCTTCTCGGGCAGCCCCACGTAGAGTGTGTTGCAGTAATCCAGCCTCGAGGTGATGAAGGCATGGATGATAGTGGCGAGGTCGGAGTCTGAGAGATATGGCCAAAGCCGCCGGACAAGATGTAACTGCCGAAACACACTCCCCGCCACAGCCACAACCTGAGATTCCCGGCTGAGCCGTGAATTGAGGAGCACACCCAGACTCCGCACCTGAGAGACCATGGGAGGGTGAACCCCGCCCCACCCCCCCAACAAGAGGAAATTCAACCACCCCTACGCCCACCAACCCCTTGCCCACCAACATCACCTCCCATCTTGTCAGGATTCAGTTACAGATGGCTCAACCTCATCCAAGCCCCCACAGCTGACAGACACTGGGAAAATAGGGAGACTGCATGACCTGGGTCGATGGAAAAGGAGAGGTAGAGCTGAGTGTAATCAGCATACTGATGACACTGCATGCCCTGAAACCCTCTCACGATCTCCCCTAACGGCTGCATATAGATGTTAAACAAGAGGGGCGACAGAATGGCACCCTGCGGGACTCCACACGTGAGGTCCTGGAGGGAAGATGTACACTCCCCCAAGACCACCTGGTGAGTTCTCCCGGCCAGGAATGAACAAAACCAGTCCAATATCTGCATGGTCAATCCCGGCACGGTCCGGCAGGCAAGTCACCAACACCTCATGATCGACTGTGTTGAATGCAGCCGAAGGTCTAGCAGAACCAGTAAGGTCTCACGACCCTGGTCCAACGACAGACGGAGATCGACAACCAAGACTACCAATGCCGTCTCCGTACCAAACCCATTCCGAAACCCAGACTGGGAGGGATCAAGGAAACCGGTGCGGTCCAGATGTTCCTGGAACTGTCGTGTCGCAAGCCCGTTCAATAACCTTCCCTAAAAAGGGGAGGTTAGAGACCGGCCGATAACCGGCAGGAGCATCAGTGTCAGGAGATGGTTTCTTGAGCAGGGGCCTAACCACAGCCTCCTTAAGGCAGTCAGGCACCCTGCCCTCCCGAAGGGAGGCACTAACCACACCAGCCAGCCATGGCCGTAACGTCTCCTGGCTGACTTTCACCAGAATGTAAGCTTTCTTTTAAAACTATGAATTATCTAGCATGGTCATCTGAGAGATCTTCTAAACATGGGACGGTGTTGGTGCTCCTTCTCTGAGAATAAACATTTCCAGCTTCTGTTGCTGCTCACAGCTTTTACCAAAGTGGAATAAAGAATACACCAATCTGTTTAACTATTTAAAAACCTGGGCAGAACAGTGAATCTGATAAGATTTATGTCTATCTTATTCTACATCTATTTGAAGCCTCCTAAATAGGCACTGGAACTATTACTAGAGGAATGGGTGCAATGGGGAACAGAGAGTTGGTGCCAAAAAAGCTGGGAAATGATAGATGTCTGCGGCAAGGGATTTGTCCGGGAGAAGAGACCAAGGCAGAATAAAACAGTCAGAATTCCACACCAGTTGAGCTCAGGGAGTGATGCAAGGAAAGGCAAACCCAATGGGGACTTCCAGTTTATCACTCTTACTAGCCAGAGGCTAAAAGCTGGATTTGTTCATCAGAATGCATATCTGTGTATGTAATAGGAGAGTTCTCCTTCCCTGCAGCTGGGGATAATAGAAGAGGATGTTTCTTATCAAGTTATCTTTTTAACTCTGGCAGTAGGTAAAACTTTTCCCAATATTGTGGGTAAAACCAACTTTGTAAATCCCACTTCCAAAAATTGACTTGTGTACTTTGGAACCTGAAGTCTCACTGAATGTTTGAAGAGTGTTGGTCTTCTAAATGCTCAAGTTGTATCTTATTCTATATCTAGATATCTAGCTAGATTTGCTAGACTAGCAAAATATTTGCTTGCTTTCTGGCATGACTTAAAAATAGTACAATTAATTCATCTCTAGATGAAACTGGCATGTATCAAAACAATTACAGTGATATTTAAATTTGCTTTGAAAGTTATACATGCATATATCTTGAATTGAGTTAAAAAATACTTAGGTATATCCTCTTTTTCCAGATTTGAAATGCATCTGCTATATGCTGGAATTCCATAAATATTTCTGATAGCCTAAATCTTACTTGCCTAACAAACAGTACTCAGTCACAAGTATCTGTTATACAGTCTTAAAGCTGTGCTAGTCTTGGCTACAAAGTATGAGTTTTGTATTCTAATATGAGGGATTTTGTTGTTTTCTAGGATCGAAATAGAATGTATGACAGCCTGAATATGCACTCATTGGAAAACTCCCTTATTGATATCATGAGAGCAGAGCACGATCCTCTTAAAGGTAGGTTTCCATAGTGAGTTAAGACATCACCTATCCTGCATATTTTTTATTAACAATGGTTCCTGATTCATTAAAAATGGGCTTGCACTGGCATAACACTTTGAGTATCAGAGCTTTGGCTCTTAGTCTCGTATCAAAATGGCATTTCAGTTGCATCTTCAATCTGTAGGAAAGATCATTCTGCATCTCTTATATTATGTAAAGTTCATGCAATAGTAAATGAATTATGCTGGTGTTCAGTTACGTTTATACTGACCTATAATGAAAGGGTATACAGTCTATCATAAGAATAGAATTCAAGGGTAATCATTTAAAGGTATATATAACTTGGCAGTATTGAAGTCTTAAAGACTAAGGCTGTCCTGAAAAGTCACTCTTACTGCTTGATACTTTTTCCTTGATGTGTTTAGACACCACTACCACTCTAAACTATTTTAGTGCAATTCCAAAGAAGTGACATGAAAAGAGGTCTTGATTACTGGTTTAGTATACCTGTAGCTTAAGTTTTGATCCTTATGTTGGAGATTGAAGCTTAAGCTTCTCAAACTTGACAAGTAAGGTAGGAACTCTAGTTTCATGTTCTTTAGTGATGGAGAACTGTTGAAACTGACGTGAAGGGAGTGCTTTAAACCCACTGGTATCTTGGCAGTATATTCATACTGTTCAAGTTTTTTATGAAATGAATCAGAAAAGTTGTACAACCAGCCAGTTTCTTCCTACTTAGAAAAGTGAATCTGCTGCAATTCTTTCTTTTGGAAGATGAGTTTCCCTTACTCCAAATGTAGCAAAATATTGACCTTTTAACTTAATTTTCAGTGTTTCCATGATCCAATTTCCTCTGTGCAATAACCCTTTTAAATAATTTAAGGATTTCTTTATTTAATTAACCTCCACCCAAGCAAACATTTTTTTTAAAGCTTCAAGCAAAACCAACACCCTTGTTCTACACATGAAGAATTATTTATTGTTAATAATGCTTTGATGATTTGCCAATCTAAATTAAATGACTTTACAATTACTGTATATTTAGCACTCGTGTGAAGAGTAATTGAACATCCATAGAGGTTGAATGTATAAATATGCATTGTACTGCTCAGGATTAGCATGCTGTTATGTCCTTATCCATTGTCTGTCTCCAATATTCTCCACTTTATTATTTGTGTTGCCTCCAACAGAGACCATTGTGCTAGGTGCTGTTCTGGGACATATGTAAGACTCTGCTTGAAAGACATTATATTGCATATCTTCAGAGAATCATGAACTGTCAGATTGCTATCCCGACTTGAAATGGGGATGCGAACTTCGTCAGCTGTGGTCAGGGAGCAAGCCTCTCTCTACTGGCTTAAGAGAAGTAGGGCTACACAGGATTCCTTGATCTGGCATATGTTTCAGGACCCTTTTCTCAGCCCATGGCATTAGGCAGTTTTGGGCCAATTGGCCCATCTGGGGTTCTCCTAGGCTTACGTGGAGATTAAAGATCTCCCTGCTGCTAGGCGTGAAATCATTCTGAGATCAAGAGAAATAAGCCATCAAGAGGATTTTGCTAAAGTTGAGGGTTCTCAACATGTGGCCGGATACTGCTCATTGGCCCCTCGGTTGGGTACTATGGCTCCCTATCTCACCACGACTGCCACCTTTAGAGAGAAGTATCTTTTCTTTTGTGCCAGGATAAACGCGCTACCCACAAGAGTTCTTGAGGGGCACTTTTTAGGGTTCCCGTATGGGGATCGTTTATGCCCTTTTGATTTTTTGACTACTGAGTCTGTTCACCATATATTATTCAAGTGTAGGTTGTATGACTCTCTGCACTCAACATTCTTGCAGCCGCTTATAGAAAGATTCCCGGGTGGGACGCATCGGTTCCTTTCCTGCAAGACCCTTTGTGACACCTATCCAGAAGTTACATCTAGTACTATGAAATTTCTCATAGCAGCCATGGAGATGAGGAAGAAGTTCCTTTTGTCTAAATCTTTGACCAACTTTGACTAACTTTTCTGTGTTTTAATGAAAATGTTCCCCGAATAAGTTTGATTAAGTTAACACGTTTACTGTGTGTTAGAGATAAATTTAAGACTTGAAGTCTTTATTTTATACTGTCTTTTAATGATTTATTTAATTTGAGTGTTTGTATGTTTGTTTGTTAGTTGACAATGGCTACGTCAAATAAATTTGAATTTGATTGCTATCCCATTGGATTTATGGGGAAATAAAGTAGACGACTTGCTTTGCACTAAGTTGTCAGAACCTATTTTTAGGCCAAGGCTATGCTAGAAAAGGTATTTCAATTAATTGAGTTATCAGTGTTGTGCACTTGTAAATTGGCAGGGTTGAGCCAGTGATAGATTTTGTTTTGCTCTACCTCCATGCTGGTGCTGTGTAGAACTGGTGCAGTTCATTGTTTTCATGCATACTCTAGAGTTATCCACTCAGAAAAGGCAAAGCAGCAGTAGGCAATACCATTAGGTCTCCTTAGAGGGGTTTAATCAGCCTAGTTTCTTGTATTGAAATATATGGTTTTGGTTTTTGATGCTGTAATTACACCAAATGTAAGTATTGCCATACGGGGTCAGACCAATGATCCATCGAGCCCAGCATCCTGTCTTGGTCACTTGAGAGGCGCACCAATCAGGACACAATGGACATTCCCTGTTGTCCACTCTCAGTTCCCAAGAGTAAGAAGTTACATCCTCTAAACCTACCTTGCTAACTGCTGTTAATGGACCTGCTCTCCACCCAATCCAGTCCTTTTTAAAACCCAGCTATACTACTGGCCTTGACCACATCCTCTGGCAACAAATTCCACAAGTTAATTAACTTGAATTGTGTATTGAATAAAAAATGCTTTCTTTTAGTTATTTTTTAAATCTGCCATCAGTTAGTATTAGAACTAGGGGACATGCCATGAAACTATTTAAGAGGGTAAATAACTCTTCCCTGTTTACTCGTTAGACACCACTCCGTGATTTTTATAAACTGCTATCATCTTCTCCTCCACCCCTTTTCCAAGCTGAAGAGCCTGTCAAGCCTCTCTTGGTACGAGAGCCGTTCCATACCCTTTTATCATTTTTGTTGTCCCTTTTCTACTTCTACTATATCTTTTTTGAGATGAGACAACTAGAACTGCACACAATACTCAAGGTGTGGTCACACCATAGATTTATATAGAGGCTTATATTTTCAGTTTTAGTCTTTCTCTTTCCAAATAATTCCTAAAATTCTCTGCCTTTTTGGCTGCCACTGCACATTGAGTGTCTTCAGATGGACCCTGGGGCTGGCCACTCCAGGTTTTGCTCCGGGGGTGGCCAGCCCCGCATTCTCCATGCCCAGCCCTACCTGCACCAGGGTTTATACAGATGTGGCAGCTGCTACAGCCCAAAGTCTGCCCGCATGGCACCCCCATCTTCCACACCCTAGAGTTGCAGGTGGCTCACCTGATGCTCTAGGCTGCCACCCGCAGCTCTGTGGCATTGTCCAGGACAACACCCAGCCAAGAGCGGAGCTGCAGCGGCCATCCACTGAACAGACATGCTGCAGCCCTGCCTCTGGCCAATGCCCCAGCTTTGCGGGGCCCACTCCCATGGTGGTGCTCCTAGATGTTCTGAAGCACTGCCAGCAGACCTGCTCCGGATAGACAGCCTGCCCCAATTTTGCTCGACTTGCACATCTGGTGGCCCGCCTTTATCCTGGGGTGAGGCAGGGCAGCTGCCCATCTGTTTACACCCATGACTGAGCTGAGGATTTCAATGTATTGTCCACAATGACTCCAAGATCCTTTTCCTAGTGATATCTTTATTTTTTTATATTTACACCCCAGCCCTCTCGCCAAAGGCGACTTGAGGTGGCTAACAATCACAATAAAAACAACAAAAACCAATTAATAAATAATTAAAACAATACCATCATAAAATCCAAGCTGTGCAAAAAACACTCAACCCAAAAACTCACCTAACCTACCCCCCCTCCCCTCCCACCGAACGTGTGGCAGAAAAGCCATGTTTTACATTGCCGGCGAAAGGCAAGGAGACTCGGGCTGAAGCAGATCTCCACCGGGAGCTCATTCCACAGCGACGGAGTGGCCACCGAGAACACCTGCCTGTCAGTCTGAACTCGCCAATAATGTTGGACCTCCAGGAGGGTCCCTCAGATTGTGTAGGGCTTTAAAGATTAATATCAGCACCTTGAATCAGGCCTGGAAGACTATAGGCAGCCAGTGCAGCACTCAGAACACCGGTGTAATATGCTCCCGAATGACCCGCCCCAGTAAGCAGGCGGTCTGCCACATTCTGCACCAACTGCAGTCTCCGGACCGTCACCAAGGGCAGCCCCATGTAGAGAGTATTATGGTAGTCCAGCCTCGAGGTGACGAATGCATGAATGGAAGTAGTGAGATCGGAGTCCGAGACACACAGATGGAGCCATTTCACCAAATGTAACTGGCGAAAGGCACCCCTAGCCACAGCTGGCACATGCAAATCTAGGTGCAGCTGCACATCCGGGCTCCACACATGAGACCAATTGAGGGTGGACCCCTCCCCCCCCCAATAATGGGGGGGGTTTCTCCCTCCCCCAGTCAACCGGACCCACCCACCAGCATCACTTCTGTCTTGTCAGGATTAAGCTTCAGTCTGCTCAACCTCATCCAGTCCCCCACAGCAGGCAAACACAGGGACAACAATGAGATTGCTGGGCTGGGATCAGTTGAAAAAGAGAGGTACAGTTGGGTGTAATCAGCATACTATTTGCAACGAACCCGCCAACTGTGTACAACTGCCCCCAGCAGCTGCATATACACATTGAATAAGAGAGGAGACAGAATGGAACCCTGTGGGATCTCACATGGAAGGCCCCCGTGGGACGATGTACAGTCACCTAGCACCACCCATTGAAATCTATTTGCTAGGTAGGACCGGAACCACTGTAGAATTGTGCCATCCACCCCTGCCAGGTCTCGCAGGCAAGTCACTAACATCTCATGATTCATGGTATCAAAAGCTGCTGACAAATCCAGTAGAACCAGCAGGGGTCTTATGACCCTTTCCTAGTTCCACCAGGAGGTCATCTCCAAAGCCACAAGTGCAGTCTCCGTGCCATAACCCGGACAAAAGCCAGACTGCAAGGGATCAAGAAAACCAACGTGATCCAGATGCGCCTGCAGCTGACGGGCCACTACCCGCTCAATAACCTTCCCTAAAAGGGGACGCTTAGAGACAGGATGGTAGCTTGCTGGGGCATCCACATCATGCGGTTGTTTCTTCAGAAAGGGTCAGACCACAGCCTTCCTGAGGCAGTCGGGCACCCTACCCTCCCGTAAGGAGGCATTGATCACCTCTGCTAGCCCCCAATGTCTCCCCGTTGGCCTTCAACAACCAGGACGGGCATGGATCTAATTCACAAGTCGTAGCCCAAACAGACCCCAGCACATCTGCTGCATCGACAGGTGTCGCTGATTGAAACTCATTCCAAAAACTCAGACCAGACAGAGCATTACTAACCTCTGGCTCTGCCACTGCCTCCAAAGTGGTGGAGCCAGTCATGCTCAATGTGAGCAATTTTGTCCGCAAAGTACGCTAAAAACATGTTACAGGGGGCTGTGGACAAATCCTGTTACTGACCAGACCCCACTCCACCTGGAACAGCTCTGCTGGACATGACTAAGCACACGCTATGAGGGCAGCAAAGAACCATTGTTTTGCTTCCCGCACAGCCATGGCATAGGTCCTCAAAAAATCTCCGGGGCAGACCATTCTAATTGATCCCTCACCGGATTGGCTAGGTAGGCATGCCGCGATGCAAGCCTGCAAGAGGTAATGGTCTGACATATGGCAAGGGTGAACATACTACACCGCCTATCAGTGAACTCAAGGTCAGAGCAGAATAACAAGTCCAGAGTATGCCTCCCTTCATGGGTTGGGACCACTACCACCTGGGACGTGGCGGCCATGAATTCCTGCTCCGCTCCATGCAATCCAGCCTTGACATGGATATTAAAGTCCTCCGAAAACCTAGCATCATAATATAGTTTGTATTATTTTTCCCTAAATGCATCACTTTGCACTTATCAACATGAAATTTCATCTGCCATTTAGATGCCCAGTCACCCAGTCTCGCAAGATACTCTTGCAATTCTTCACAGTTCGCTCAGGTTTTAACTAGGACTGAAACACAGTCTTCGGAATTATTCAGAAATCACTGAATTTTGGGGTCTTCAACCCAGAAATGGCGGTTTCTGAAGTTGGGGAAAGCACAGCCATACTCCGTAAGTGCCTGGGCCTGGCTGAAGAGGCTACCAGAAGCCTCTGGAAACAGTGCCATATTTGGTAGGAGGTTGGGATGGAAGAGGACAGTTGAGTCATGGGGTAAGACAGATTTTGAATTGATTAGCTGGCCAAACCAGATGGCTAGTTTGATTGGTACAAGGCTGCAGCCAATAGAAAGAAAAGTGCCAAAAAACCAAAACTGGCACACATCTCCCAAAGCCAATCCATTCTCTGGTGAATTTGGCTGTGTGCTGCTACACTGCTAACTGAGAGTAATTGGCTGGGCTGGGCTGGGGGTGCTCCTGGCATAGCATGGCATGGTTTGGCCTGGCCTGCCTGTGCATAGAGCCAATGCAGGGGCATGGGGGGTTTACATGTCATGCATTTTTTAATTTATTTTTTTAAATGGGTTCCACTGGGGGCATTTTGCTTTCTGGCTACTGCTGCTTGGTTGGCTTGGCAGTCAGACAGCAGCGCCATGAGCTGGCCAGAGGGCTCTCTGCCTGGCTCCAAGAGTTAAGTTCTCTCCATGCCAGGGTGCGTGCGTGTGTGAAGAAGCAACGTGGTGTCTGCTGGGCTGACTGGATTTTGGTGTGCAGGATCGCAGTTGCTTGCCGTCTGCATGGTTGATTCAAGTTGTCTCCTTTTACCAAAGGTCCTCTGGCTGCCTCTAGGCAGGGGCAGCATGCTAGGTTGTTTTTTAAAACAAAATAACTGGGTGCTGCCAGGCCAGCTGGGGTGCTTGGTTTACTCGGCTTGGCAGTCCAACAGCAGCACCATGAGCTACCCACCGGGCTCTCTCTGCCTGGCTCCAGGAGTTCCCCTGGCCTGTATCCCTGGTGTCCCCAAGTTACCAGTGCCACACCAATCCCTGCCAAGAGGTTGCCAACCATTCTCTTCCACCCACCACCCGGCTGCAGCTACTGCACATGGCAACACCTGCTGAGGCGCCAAGGTGGCGCTGAAGTTTTCAAACGTTCTGTACATCGGTATTTGAAGTCCAAAGCTTTGGCAAGAACTCCAAATTGCCTCCCGAGTACTCAGACCAGCTATTTTGAACTTCGAAAATCGGTCTGAATACCCAGAAGTACTATTTGGTTCAGTCCTAGCTTTAACTACCTTGAATAACTTTGTCATCTACAAATTTGATCACCTCACTCTTACTCCCTAACTTCCAGATCCCTATATTAAATCAAACCTGTATGTTTTTGAAACCATATGACATGATCTGATTTGCATCATCAAATAAGGTAAAATCAGTTTTCAGCTGTGAGTCCTTAAGTTAAGCATTTAGCCCATGTTGCCCTGGAGCAATTTGCTTTTGCTCCAGGGAAGTACATTTCGGAGAACGACGTGAACAGTGTTCTACAGCAATTTAGCAGTTGCTAAAGAGCAACATTTCCTCTGTTCCTTAGAAATATTTTTTTCTAGATCTAGATGCTTGATTCACTACTTGTGTTAGGAAAAACACCATTTTCTTAAGAACCAGTAGCCCCTGGGCATAGCTCAATGTCCCAGGTTTGCCTTCGCTGTTCCAGAATGAAAGATGCAATTGTTCCAGGGTCTAGTGTCTCATGCGAGTTTATTTTTCTGGACATGGACTTGAATTTATTTTTAATCACACCTGAAATCCGTGGAAAATATAGGTTCTCTGCCCCATAGACCATGTTCTGCCAGACAAAGACAAATTGAAGTAACTATTGCGATGTAGTTACATTGAACTAGCTATTCCATTTTGTAGTGTTCATACCACAACTTTAAACAGAAGTAGTTACTCTCGATCTCCTTGTAATGGTCATGGCAAAAACAGTGTGATGCTGAAGTGATAGTTTCATTTTTTTTCAAATTTTTTCAAATTTAATTTATATCCTGCACTCTCCCACCTAAAAGGCAGCTAACAATGCAACAAATCCATAACCACAATATATCATAACGAAAAGGTCTGTCACCAGACCTATACACGTCATAAGAATACAACAAACTCCTACATTTCTAACAGTTCAACTTCTAATAAATCAATTTGGTTCATTATTACACATACTGTATCACAAATTAGCATCCCTTCCTCACTCCCCCTATTTCTGGTATCCGTTCACCATCATTGCCATACCTTTCCCACCCCTCCTGCTGCCACCAGGAGGCGGAGGAATCACTACCATACAACATCCCCTTATTCAAAAATACAACCCCCTTAAACAAAAGTCCTTCAGACGAAAGACCTTCAATTAATAATACAAGAAAATATAACATCCAGCAAAAAATGTTTTCCCAAACCCACCATCTCAATACCACCAGAGGAAACCCGCCTGCTCTCACCAGGGGGGAACATTCCTCTGCTAGCCAACTCCCTCTGCCACCAGATAGTAATAATATTAACTTTCTGTCCTGGCCTCAGCCCTCGTACCCTGCCAAAGGGCACGCCCCTTTGGCACATTCCACATGCCACTGGCACGGCCGCCTCCTGTTCTTGTCAGGGCGGCCCCGAAGCTGGCAGTCCCTGGCCCCACCCCCTTGTTAATTGCGGAGGCGGTGTTGTCCCAGTCCAGTTGCTGTTCGTATCTTTCTGAGCCCACTGATCGCTGGGCTTCAGAGCGGAGACTGACAACACCCCTTCCCCAGATCGTCACAAGGGGGCGGGGGGAGGGCGATAACATCTGCCCTCAATGTGCACCCCCTCACAAACAGATGGGGGCCAATAATCCCTGACATCTGTCTCCTCTTCAGGCGGGGAGCACACTCGCCAACCACCCCCACCCTAGATCTCCAAAGGGGAGTGGGGGGGCAGTCCATAGTCTTTCATTCCCCGAGACGTGACTCCTACCCAGCATATCTCCACCAGTGCTGCTGCTAATTCCTGCACAGTCCTCTCTCCACACTCCTCCAACACCACGTTCACACTTAGTTACTTTGATGTAAATGTGTTCACATTACAGCTCCTTCAATGTAACAAGCAAAGGGGAGTGTATACTCATTTTTCTGGAGTACATCTCTTCCTACTAATAACATTATTGTAGTGCTGTACTCATGGGAAAGCTTCAGGAGTAAAAGCATAATAAAGCACAATTATTTTAAAGTATCTGTTCATTGGTACATAGCCTAAGACTCGAGCTACATAAGTGCCTAATTATGGGTATAGATTCCAGTCTTGGGCACCATGCTTTAAAAGCTTGGGCATGGGAACTGTTTTATTTTTGTGAAAATGCTTTAACTTCTGGCTACAGATGCCCCTGTGTGTGCTAAAACTGATAAAAGCCATAGACAATTTTCTGAACGCTATAGACATTAAGGATGTACATAGAGGAGAGCAAAAATATTTGGGAACCATGCTCACCAACCGAATTAAACAAAGCAGTTCATTGTATTCGTTTCAAGGAATTTTCTTGATCAGGCCTTTACTACTTTGGAGGAGAAATGATCTTGTTTGAAGTTCAAACAAGCATGTATGTGTCTAAAAGTGTAAAAAACCTGTGTTCCTCAAAATGCTTTCCAAAACTGATGCATAAAAACGGTCGCTTAAGCTTGTATCCTCTCCCCAGTTTACTTGGAGTACTTAGGGATTTGTTTGATTTCTTGGCTATATCTGTATTCCTTCAAAGGTATTGATCAGACTCTAGGCTTTGTTTGTTCACTTTCAGTCGTGCTGCAACACCATAGACCCAGGGGTGGGGGACCTTTTCCCTCCCAGGGGCCACTTCGAATGCTTGCACAAGCTCCAACGGCAGCACAGAAGTTGGGGTGGGGGTGCTTAAGGGATGCACTCAAGGAAAGGAGGGCCCAGATCTGTCATGGCCAGATCCAGGGAGTGAAAAGGGGCCACATAAAAATTTGCCGTGGGCCACATTTGGCCCCTGGTCCTGTGGTTCCTCACCCCTGCCATAGACCAACCAAGTACTTTTTCATCAACCTACACGTCATGGCACTTTGAACTGTTATTTACAAACCCATCACATTAATTAATAGAGCATGCATCCTTAGTGTAATTTAGTGTGCTCCTAAAAACTTGCATTATAACTAGTTGGAGGCTCTTTAATTGTAAATTCTGTAAATTAAAACAGTCCACCTTTTATGAAGTACTGTAATACTAAAATGAAAGCCTTTGGAATTTTAAGCACGTGTTTCATATTTAGCTCCTTACAGTGTCTGGAGTATGACTAAGCATCTTGTCTTGGATTATTTATTTATTTTAAACACACAGAACAGAGTTTGTAGTAGCAGTTTTCAGTGTTGGCCTTTACATTTGCATTTGAAAACGCATTTGTTAGGAAGTTAGATTTCACATGCTGTTTGTTTAAATAAATCTTGATTTGAGATCATGAAATCTACTCTTAAAGAAAAAAAGAGAGAGAGAAAGAATGGTCTTTAAATATGCATTTATTATATTTAGTTAACTCTAGACTTAATAAATCTTATGCCTCAGAATCTCAGATCAAAGTAATAAGTCATTCTTACGTACTTTTATCTTTTAAAAAAAGTGTTTTCCTTTCAAGCTTTTGGAAAAGGAAACTGGATGCTTAACTTTCTCAGTGTTGCAATGATTCTTTTGACACAAAAGAAAAAATAAGGTAACAATTAATGTGTTGTGCTCTCATAATGCATTTTGTATTGCAGAATAGTCACAAGATGGTAGAATCTGAGACTACAAATAAACCCAACAATTGAATTTTGTGCTGAACACATCTTGCTGGTTCTTCTATTAATATCTTATTAGTATTTTGTGGGGAGCATTAGAGAGGCTCGAACAATAAGCTAACCTGGAGTACACAGACATTAGTTTCAGAGCTATTGCTTTCAGAAATGCCCTCCTGTGGTGTCTTCCAGAGCTTTTTGCTGGTACAGAAAGCACATGTAAAACCCTTTACTTATAATTACCCCAACAATAAACAAGCCACCATACCTATGCTCTTTATAACTTATTTTGTGGTAATAAGTGGCAAGTGAATAGAACAATGCTTCCTGTAGAATCTTTTGTATTTTTGTTTAAAAGACTGAAGTTGTAATCTTCCACTAAAGTCATTAGGAGCTGAGCCATTGACTTCAATGCATGGAAGTGACGCCTCTAGTAAGATCAAGCTAACTCTTCTCACAGTTATTCTCTACAAGGAAGTAATATTAGAAGAAAAACGGTTGATCTGGTTCTATATGACCCTACACTTAAACACTATCAAATCAGATTAAAGCTAGTTACATAAATGATAGTGTGTTACATCCACCTGGCAAGGAACATTGTCAACTGTTAAGGGTGGTCTGAGTGTTTTGAACATTTGGGTCCCTAAATCCCACTGACATTATTTGTTCATTGTAAATTTTTTAAAGTAACAATGCTACATTCCCACAGAGACTTACACACATTTAACTTCAACTGTCTCACTAAAAGCCTTAGTTTCCATTTGCAAAGACAACATCCAGATCTAGTCACATGGGGAAGGGGAGCTATTTTTGAGAAACTTAGTTTTACAAGAAAATTAGAATTGTGTAACCAAAATATTATAGATCATGCAATGTAAAGAACTTTACTAATATTAGACTCTAAGAAAAAGAGTTTGCTATAATCCTTTATCTGTGTTTACGTCATACTTTTCCTTCGTAGAGTTTACATAGCAACCATTACACCTGAACTGATTGTTTTTAAAGGCACTAGAAGGATGGAGGAGGAGAATGATGACTCAACAGAAGAGTCAAAAAGCATTTAATTTCTCTCCAGAGTTTTATCCCCTTGGTAGTGAGAGTCTTTGGGGGAAAATATTGCGGTGGAGAGTCCTTTAAAGAGGATATTTTTCTCCTCCCTCCCCGTACCTGAACTGTTTATATTTTTTTCTCTGCGTCAAAACATTGTGGGAGATGAGAAACGATAAAGCTGTGGTTGAAAGGTGTTTAGTCAGTAATGGCCTCTCTGCAGGGTGCTTTTAGTGGGTTAAAATGCATATGTCCATAGCAAATTCCTCTGTTTAGAAAACTCTGTCCTCCATCATTTAAGGCCAGTTTTAGACGAGACGCTACCGTGCAGGTGCACCCATCTCCCATGCATGTCCGAAGGTGGTGGTGGTGGGGTCTGTGCTCCAGTGACTCATGTACCACACACCCATGGCCACTCACGGAGCAGCAGAGAAAAAGCTGGAATGCTCTGTGTGGGGGCAGGGAAATCTGTGCATGTGGAGGGCCCCATATGCATCCCTGGCCCATGTGAACTGGGCCACACACTCACCCAGAGGACAGGCCTGCTGACACCATGGAGAAATGGTGCCGCAATGCCAGAGCAGTACAGCGACCACTTGTGGTCTCCCAGTCGCCCCTGTTCCACCCGCAGCCGAACTGGGAGCCCATCCTCCTCATGGACCCCAGTCACACAGACTGCATTCCCCAGAGGCCCTGCATTCAAGGGCATACATTGGGCACAGGAAAAGACCAGGGCCTTCATCTGCCTGTGGGGGAAGACCAAAACACAGAGGAAACCTGTTAGATGCTACCAAAATGAACTGGTATAGCAAGACCTCTCCAAGGGGAAGGTGCAGCTGGGGTATGATAGGGACATGTTCTAGTGCCAGCAGCAGGAAAAGGACTTGAGAAGTGGATACAGGTTGGTCCATCGTAAAAACCTCCTGTCAGGCTGTTCCAGGCAAACAGAGCCATTTCACAAGGAGCTTGACAGGTTCCTCCACTGCCCCATCTTCCTTTACAGCGCATGAGGTCTGCCTAGAGAGGGAGCGGAGCCAATATCAGCAGCTCCTGATGGAGATCCGCCAGCGCCTGCATGAGTTTTCTTGTGCCTAGAGCACCAGCTGAAGCCGGGCCTGGGGCAGATGCCCACAACAACTGTGGTGCAGAATCCCATTCCCCCATTCTGGTGAATAAAACAGTTACATATTATTGCCTAGCATGCTGTCCATGC
Source organism: Sphenodon punctatus (assembly GCA_003113815.1). NCBI lineage: Eukaryota > Metazoa > Chordata > Lepidosauria > Sphenodontia > Sphenodontidae > Sphenodon > Sphenodon punctatus. The sequence continues at coordinate 1,411,853 of QEPC01007439.1, read as the reverse complement.
GCTTTTTCCCTGGGTACTCCCCTCAGCCAGGGACGGGGTTCTAATGCCTATCCCTGTGACTGCAGTCCCCCCATGCAACCAGGTGTTCCCATATTACCGGGGGACCGGTATTACTGTCTGTGATAAGCTCGCTGGAAAGAGGCCTCCCAACATTCCTTGGGGGTGGGGGGGAACTGGTCTGTTACATGGCAGCCTTGGGACACAGCTGCTTCTGGTTGCAGGCACCCTGTTGAGCTTATATTGGCCTCCCATCCCCATGGGGCAGTCAGTGCTTACTGTGGCCATTACATCAGACATGTCCTGGGTCTGTATCCTTCCATCGTGTCATCAGCGGTTGTTGGGATATCTGTGCAACCATGACCTTATGTGAACTCTGGCTTAGGCATGATGTCCAACTGCTGTTGGCTGATCTCTCATCCACGTGTGATGGTTATGAGTTGCTGTTATGGAGCTTTGGGTGCAGCCGTGACCCAGACACTGTAAGGAGCTGCACACTTCGTGTGTGCAGCCGTGACTTCCAGCAGAGGGCAAGCAAGTTGGGGTTCTGGGGCCTGCTGGGGATGGGCCCCTGGCAGGAATGCTGCTACCGTGGGAGGAGAGTGAGAACGTTGCTTGACAGATTTGTAGCCTCCTGGAGTTTTGCCTGTGCCTTTTTAAAGGGGGGCTCCTTCCCCATCATCTTTGCGATTGTCATGCTTCCTGCTTGGGGTTACTGGAGATCGTGTCAGGAGTGCCAGGATCTCCTGTATCAGTTGCTGTTGCTCGTGGCCTCAGCTGGGGGTTCCTACCTGACCATGGAGCCTATTGAAGTGGAGATGGCTGTCCTGTATCTTAGCAGCAGTGTGAGCCTTTCTGCCAAGACTGTATTGCAAATTATTTATGGGGCAGAAATCTGGGGCTTTATAGCTGATTCCAGTATTGCTATTCCCCAGAATCCGTTTTTACGCCAGTTGTTGGGGTTGTCTCCCTCTATCCCGGCAACCTTTCTCCGGTTAGAAACTAGTGTAGAATCAATATATACTACTGTCAAAATCGGGCTTTTTGTGTACTTGTTCAAGCTGTTGACTTTTTCACCATTACGATTCCCCAAGATGTGCTACTTAGAAGGTGTAAACCATTCCCAGGTACACCAGTCATCCTAACTGGTATCTATTAATAATGCCTTTACCAAAATGGGACTGGGTTATTATGTTATGGATAACCTAAGATTCTTCTCTTTAGCAGATAACAACCTGACCTTTCAGAGAACTAAAGACATTGCCCCTCAACTTGATTTGGCGGCTGTGCCATTTCAGTAAGGTAGTCTCACTATACAATTTGTGGAAAACAAACTAGGAAGCAGAACAGTATTTACAAATTGGTATGAGCCAGAAACTGATGACAGCCTTGTGTAGGTTACACACTGAACAGATTCTGACAGCAGTGTTGGCTGGTTGGCGATTCCGATTACGTCTCTTCAAGGATCAGAGACGTTGCCCTGTCAAATGGGAAATGTAGAGGATACAATCCATTACATATTGGAAGGCCCCCTGTTTAAAGATATACGTGCCCCCTGTTTAAAAATATACGGGAGCTCTATATTACACCTCAGTTATCCAAAGTTAAGCGTTTTTCCAAGCAGGAAAAACTGATATGGCTGTTATGCCAGAAAGATATTGGCACTGTAACTGGCCTTGTGGCTTTTGCTTACATATTGAAAACAATCAGGTGACCGTATCACCAGTATCCTTATTATTAGGTTCTTAATTTTTAAATGGATTTTTAGTTGTTTTGTTAGATTGCATTTAGATCGCATTGTTAGATTGTATTTAGATAGTAATTTATTGTCTTTATACTGTATGATCTAGGACCTTGGTGAAAGTCTGCGCCTGTTTAAATAAATTGATTGGATGTCCTGTACAAGATCTGGATGTGGGCAGATGTTCAACTCGCTCTGGGCAGCAGGGATCCCAGTGACCTGAACTTCATGGTGGATTAGCATATGCGGGCACAAGGGTTCTGGAGAGGATGTTTGCACGGGCAGCGTATGCAGAAGGTGCAGGGTTTCTGATTTCAGATCTGCTGCTGCAGTGACCAGGTGCTGGATCAACGCTCAGTGACTGTGGCCCCCCCTCCGTGTCCCATGTTCCTGCATGTGGGACTCGGCCTGCTTGACTCTGCCCTTGGACTGCGCCATCCCGGTTCCTCTGCTGCAATTGCCCCCTCCCTGGACTTCGTGCTGTGTGCCGCCTGTGTGAGTCTGTCAGCAGACAGAGTGGGAATAGACGTGCTACGTGTTTGGGCGTTGTATAATCTTGAATGACTGTTACTGGTGTCATGGATAGTTACAGTCTGTGTTTGAATAAGGCACATGGCATTGTACTCTTGAGTAGGGGCGGAGGGTACAATTAGGTGAATAAAACCCACCTGTGAGCTTGAGAAAGCTATAACTTGAGGGGCAGGGCAGGGTAGGGCAATGGGTGTTAATCACACCCAAGCTCTTCTCAATGGGGCTACGGAAGTACCTAGCCAGCCCAATTTTGCCAAAAGGGGGCTGGGGCAGGGAAGCTTCTGTCTGTACCCAGAAGGATCTAGATGGGGAAACTTCTAGCAGATTCCAGCCCCAGGCTAGGAAAAGGTGTAAAAGGCTTTCTTCCCAAAGGACACTGTTTTTCTTCAACCTGGTGGTCAAGGGGATCAGCCACAACAGTGGAGAAGAACCAGCCCAGCGATAAGGGACTGTTCATATATCCAGCTTGGGAGCCAAGCCATTGAGTTTAATGGATGGAGGATTGTGCCCTTAGTGTGGGCATGAGTCCCATTCACTTTGTAGTGAATGAGTCCCATACACTTCATAGGATTGTACCCTGAATCACCCTTTTTGTCCATACAGATAAGGGCTAATGCCCTATTAGCTGTCCTGAGATGCTTGTAACAAGGAGGGGGTGACATATACATTTTAATAATAAATAATAAAATAATTTAATAATAAAGAGCTTTGTACTTTGGTATGATAAACCTAAGTTATGCTGTGGCCTTGAACAAAAAGGAAAGCACTTTCTTCAAGTAGGTTGGCTGTTGCAAGTTTCACAGAAAAGACTTAGTAGTATGGATGTATTTCTTCTTTGACGCAAGCTAAGTTTCCCTCCCTTTCTTAGCTGACATGATGCAACAATGGATTTACATAGCCATACGGTTGTATAGTATAAGCAGTCAAGACCACAGCTTTCATGCTTTATAAATGATAGTTATATTTATCTTTTGAATATTTTCTCTTCTTAGTTGCTCTGGGTGGAAAAAGGATGGGATCTGGTCTACTCACCAATCACTCTTCCTGGCCAGTATCCTCTCCCTGTCCCAGCTGCAAAGGCTGCAAGGAACACTGGAGTGCCTGAATGGGGGTTAGGGGGCAGCAAGCAAGCACACACCTGGGCAGCAAGCTTGTACAAATACACACCTTTTGACAGTCTGGTTGCAAGGGAGGATGCATCTTCCCTTCCCCTTACAAGTTTTTGGCTGTACTCTTGCACCTAAAAGAGCTATCCACTCCAGAGCCAGCTGAGGCCTGTTGACTCTATTTGCCCTTTGAAAAATTGTCCAAAATTCAACTGAGAAATGCCAAGAACGTATTGTGCCAAGTTTTAGAATAGCGCACTATGGGATGTAATCCCACATGTGCAGCCAGTGGGTGAGATTATAAGACTACATCAGGGATGGCCAGATTTATGGTGCATGTGATCCAGGAATCTACCAAGATCCTTCCTGCTGGCTCCAGCACTGCAGGCCTGGACCCCTCATGCTGGCTCCCAGCTCTAAGGGCATCTCAGTAACTGGTCTAAGGACTGGATAGGAGCACCCCCCACAGAGAGAGCCTTCCTTACCACACTGGAGTCGCTCTCCTGGGGTAAAAATAAAAGTGCAAGCGGAAAACCCCAGCTCCCACTCTCTGGGTCAGCAAGTGACAGGAAGCAAACATGCCTGCCACTGGGAGAGCCATCCCACCGCCTATACAATCTGAGCAGGAAGGGACTACAACAAACATGCAGGCGGCCGACCCTGCTCCCAGCATCCCGCCATGATGAGCCATGGCGACCCTATGGTGGGGCCGAACAAACGTGTTGGCCCACATGAGTGGCCATTGGCGCGGGCTGCGCCTCAGAAATTTTCCTGAGAATGCATCTCAGTCCAGCCGCCTGCCTGCCCAAGAGCAGTAGTGGGCTCGCATCTGGCAGCACAGGCCCACGCGTGTGGATGAGTCTTGGGTTACAGCAGGTCAACAGAGACCAGCGTCATGTTTGGTTTTGCCCTTAGTCTACCTCAGACACTCCCTGAGGTGCTGGTCCCACTCTTCTCACTAGACGCAATCTCCCAGAGGCTGATTCCCCTCCTGAAGCTGTGATTTCCTGGAGACTGATTCATGATTCTCTTTGCCATGGACTACATCATCTGATCCAATTGCATATGTGGACGTGACTGTGAGGTGTCTGTGGCAACCTTAATCCTGCAAACACTTGCATGTGTACTTCAACCTGCTGTCTCAAGTAGCCTTATTGAAAGTAAGCATATGTGTGATTGTGTGTAAGGCCAGTGTGTCTGCGTGTAACAAAAATAAAGTGGTGAACATGCGTGTGCAGCTTTGTGATGGGCTACAGGACTGTGAATAATGCTGGCACTAGCACTATTCTAGCTAATGTGTCAGCATGAGCCTCGGTCATTTCAATGGGGCTGGGGCTGTCTGCTTAGAAAATTGCACCCTTAATCTGGATCACAGTTTGAGTATTGAATGAGCAGAAAAGAAATTGACAGAGAAATTTCATGTTTAGATCTTTCTGGATGAACTACGTACTACAGACACCTATTATTGGAAAAAGTAAATTGCCCCTAACCAACATATAAGTTGTGTTTATGCATATAGTAGCTATACCTCTTTGTTTGCATTAGTAGTCATTTTAATAAGTTTAAAGAGTCAATAACCATAAAATCAATTAACTAACCCTTTTTTGGCTTTAAGAGGGAAAATATTTTGAGAAATGTCGCAGATTAGCCAGTTGCATTCTCCGTAATGAACTGCATTGGCTGGGCAGGGATTATGTACAGTTGAGCCAAACTTATTTATGGTAGAAAACAACATTTTTCAGTTGTAAACATTTAGTGTTGCAATATTTCCACAAAAGAACCATTTACTGTGGGCTGCTGTGGAGCTGAAGCTAAAATTGGAGAACTATTCACCTGGAATCAGTTCTGATCGGGGTTTAAAGAAGTGTTCACCTAAAGAGACCAAGGTTGATGGGAGTCTATGTGACCACAATGGCTTGTCCATCCAAAATAATTTCCAGGACCGGGTATATATGAACATCTCAAACTGTAATAGCGTTTTTGGTCAAACTACGATAAGGAGCATTGAGGATCCAATCCTCACCACCATTGAAATCAATGGCTCTGCTCCAAATAAGTTTAATGTTGCATGATTTTACCCTGAGTTTACAAAATCCAGTATTAAGGTTATCTGGGCACCCTTGATTCTGTCCTTTTGGTGCTTATGTATTGACATAGCCTTTAATTACATGCTCACGTACTGCTTTTTTTACACTACCCTTGCTTCATTGAGTGCGTATGATGGTGCTTGACAAATAACTTTACTGTTTAATAACTGTTTCTCTTTTCCATCCATTTTATTTGTCTTCTGTTAAATGAAAAGATTGTAAGATTTAGCAAGAACACAGACTGCACTAGCTTTGGGGGATCAACAATCGACAGTCTTAACTTTTTCCATAGCACTTCATAAATTCAGTGCATTGTAGGATTAACTAATAAACTCTGTGATGGTGATGCACAAGTGTTATGATCACTCTAGAGTAGGTGTGGAGGTCCTGTGGGCCAAATCAACCTCACAGCTGCTTTTTTATTATTTATTTGTCCCTTTTTCTATTCCTGGATCTGGTCCGTGGATCCAGTCCCTACCGTCAAGCACTGTGAAAGAGTGATCTCTGGAGAAGGGAATGGTGATGAGGTCGTCATGCGCTCAAGGACAGGGGATGGATGCATGGCATAAATCTGTAATCTAAGCCCTTTCTTTCTCCACCTGCACAAACTTCTACTCCCAGCTCCTATCCAGCCCACGGAGCTAGTACTAACTTTCAGAGTGGCCCATGGGATGGAAAAGATTCCCCACCTCTAGTCTAGAGAGAGGGGAATGGAGACCTGGTGCAAACAACTGCCTTCAGAAGGCAAAGTCATTTACACCAGGGTCATTTGTCTACCAATCCCCTGCATGTTCCTCCAGGGCACATCACTTTTGTTTCTCTTGACTTTAATTGTAATTGTGAGTAGCAGGCACTTCTGAAAATTGGGTCTCTTTTTTTTTTTTTTTTTTTTTCTCCAAAAAAGTTGGGTGTCTGAAGAGTGACCATTTGTGAAAAGTGTGGTTTATGTGGCAAGGCCACCTATAGCAGGTCAGTGCCAGAGCTGGCGATAGAACAGAATTGTCCTAGGTAGAACTAATTTGCCTCTGTCACAAGACCATCTTTTCCCTTCTTGCTGTCATCTGCTTTATTCTTTACATCCTTCTACAGCAAATGAAGATTGTACAGAATCTGCCAGGCACTGAGTGATGCAGAAGTATTGTTAAACACAGCATCTGATCTGGAACAACAGTTCCAAAACCCCTTACTCATGAGTAGTCCCATTGGCATCAATGAAACTACTCATGAGCAAATGTCACCAAGATTGCAAACCATGTGATCAGATACTGTATAACTTGACTGGTGTATACTCAAAGAAGCAGAAATAATGTTGCCTGAGCCTTTTGAGTATTTGATTTTACAGTCTTCATAATGCTTTTACTAATACTTTGGTATGTAATTTCCTTTTCTTTTCAAAGAAAAAGGCCAAAACTAAGGCTCTGACCCCAAAAGTACTCCTTTGGGGATATGTCCCTTAAGATTGGGCTGCAGCTGTGTTGATGCTTTCCCTGCCAAATTTCAAAGCTTTCCGCAAACTCTGGGTGCCTCCGCATGAGCTGCAGTGGGCTCAGTCCCTGCACACCCTGTGGCAGGTAATCGCTGCCACCACACTTCAGGGCCAGCATGAGGAGCATGACAGATGGCTCCCTACTCATGGGGCAGCCAGGCCACTGTTGGATGTCCTGCCATGCCCCATAATAATTTGTGCTGACCACACAAGCGGGAGCCTGGCTATGCACCACCCCCTTCCGTCGCCTGCTCGCTATCGTGGATGTGACGTGGACGTTGAGGACTGGAGCTTGCACCAGCCACTCAAAGCCCCACACCAGACCTCGCTGCACAGGAGGGCAGGCATGAACTGGGCACTAAAGCAGCAGCAGCAGCACTGCTGTTGCGTCACCCCACTTTGGGTAAGACTGCAATGCGCTGCGTCCTTAGCCTTTTTCTGAGGACACAGCACATAGTGGCCAGCTGCCTGCCCCGCCCTGTGGTGGTGGGGAACATCTGGTGGTGCCAGGCACACGATGCCCTGCATCGCATGGTAAGGCTGCCCAGAGTGGGGTAAGCCTGGCCATGGTGCAGTAAGTGCATTGTTTGACTGCACCCTCTGAAGGCTTTGGAGGGTCTGCCTCTTCCTCCCTACCCAGACCATCTAAAAGTTTCTTTTCACAATATTGAACACACTCCATAAAATCAATGTAAATTCCATGCACAGTACTACAGGAGTAGGTCCTTTATTATTTATCAATAATCATTTGGCTACAGCATAGTGATTTTAATAGTAAATTTAAAATAATTACCTGCTTGGGGATTATAGTCAAATAGAGTTTTTAATAGCAATAAAGTGTGTCTTTCATATTGTACTAGGTCTGTTGCAGTTATTGTAAGATATTGTCTAAGACAGTTTGTAGTACTGTCATGTTTACAGCTTCCTGTGAATAGAAAAATTCTCCTTTTTATTAAGGAGGAGATTGGAATTGTAAGATATTTTGCTATGCATGTTAAACACTTGCTAGAACTGATAATCTTATTTGCAACATGTTAAATATATATTCCAAAATTCAGATACCCTGTAACTTATGCATTAACATATTATTTTGCAATTTTAAGGGTTGGTTTTTTCCCAAATCCATAGATCCAGTTTTTTAATCTATAGCCAATAGATATCCCAGCAAAACTTTATAGAATGCTAGAATTCTAAAAGATTTTTAAAATCCAATAATTAAACGAATACTCTGTTATACTGATTTACTGGGGGAAATTGTGCATACATCGTGCTTATATGAAGCATATACAAGCACTGTCTTTATAAACTGGTAAAACTTTTATTTAATGCTTTTCTTTGAACTGCTTTTAGCAAGTATTCGAACACATTAACTCAATGAAGAAATTCCAAAATGCTGAAATTAAGCTGAGCATAAGTTCATGTTTGTGTGTACATGTTCTCACAAAAAGAATTAAATGAAAAAGACTAGAATAGTCAGCACTATTTCTGGGTTGCTGGAAACAAAAAGGGGCTTTATACTATTGGAGCTGATCCTTAAGCACATTGCAGATCTTATGACCAGAGAATTAAGGTTAAGAAGTTTGTTCTTGTCAACTTTAACTTGGGTCAAGGCTAATGTGCTTGAAGTTAAATATTAGCTCTCCCCCTAAGCAAAATGGAAATGTAGACTATATTTAAACTGTAAGCAGTGACTTTATAAATTTTTCACCTTCTTAAGCATAAAAGCTAAAATCCTCCTCTTTTTCTTTTCTTTTTTTTCTTTAAAAGGTCGCTTGAGCTATCCACATCCAGGGACTGACAATCTTCTGATGTTAAACTGTAAGAGCTAATCTTATAACAGTTTCCAATTATCTCTAGCTTACTTTAAATCTGAACTGCTACTATAAAAATGTACTATTCTGTTACTGAGCTACTCACATCCAGAGACACTGACAATTTTCCAGGGACTATGACCACCTTCTAATGTTAAATGGCAATAGCTAATCTTGCTATGGGTTTTAATTATATCTAACTTACTTTAAACTTGAAATACTTGTGTAAAAATGTTCCCAACCATCCAATATTCTGTCCTCCAGAGAACTTTGAGTGTTTTAGAAAGCCAGACCTAGAAAAATAAAGTATTAATTTCTAACAGGGTATCTTGCAACAATGCTGAACTATACATTTTGGGCTTTATCATCTGAAATAACATTTTATTTTTGTGGCTTTGGAGCTAACTTTATTTGAGTACATTGCAAACCCATACAGAGTCATGCCGGGGTTAATGAAATCATGTTTACGTTTCTGTACTTCATATCAAAACTTCATGGACTTCTGTTGTTCATTATAAGCAGGCCTCTCTGACATAATACACTTAGCTTTGTTCTTATTTATGGAATAGAAGGATACAGATCTATACTATCCATAAAATAAAACAGTAAATCAGAATTGCCATACAAAAAGGCCTTGCCTATTTCGACAAAACAGATCTGTGATTCTTCATCAGTGCAGCTCCATTGGAATTAGTGGACTCAAAGCAAGACATTATGGATTTGCCCGCGTAGACACAACCATATTTTGTATGGTAGGCCTGATTTTTCATTGTCTTGTACTCTGTAGTCATTTAAACCTGTGTAAAGTGTGGCCATATCAGAATTTTCCAGTGTAACATTTTAAGTATTGAGATTCTCCTGATTCCACACACAAGATGCACAAAATGCAAGTGTGGAGAATTAGGCCTATGGGTGCTGGAATGCACCTAAATTATAGTGAAGAGCAGATGCTTTCTCTTGAACTAAAGTGTATCACCTGGCAGCACAGCGGCTATATCAATAAGGAAAATTTGGCTGAAAACTATAATCTGTGTTGATGTACTTGACATTATGAAGTTTACTGTAGCAAGGGCTGGACTGCCATCATTTTACACCACCAAGGCTCAGAAGTGAGACCTTTTGGGCAGTGATGTGAGTTTTCTGAAAAATTTTGGATTGGAAAATTTCCAGAAAATGTTCCCATGAAAATTTTCTTTGCATAAAATGTTCATAGGAAAATTTTCCTGTGCAAAATTTTCTATGTAGATTTTTCTGGAAATCTTTTCAATACCATAGACTGTGGGTATCTTCAGAGATCACGCTGAACCACGGTCAATCCCGCGGCGGGGCCATAGCGCCCTGAACGTCTGTTCGGCGGCCGCCAGATGTTCACCACGGTCAATACCCACATGGGGTCAAAGTCAACCACACTTCCAGAGCTCCCTGTAGGACCATCTCCGAAAACATGGTCAAAGAGATTCCCGATGATTGTGTATATGTTAATAGGTTTTGGAGCAAAGTTTGGAAAGTGCTAAACAAGGTGAACAAGGGGGTTGTACCTTTTAGAGTGGAATTGGGGGTCTTGGGCCTGTATCCGGAAAGTAATATACTAAAAAGACACCAGGATGCATTGATAGCATTGTGTCTGGCAGCGCTCAATACTATAACAAGGCACTGGAAGTCGGAGGGACCCTTGCCGTTCCAGGAGTGGGTCTCGAGAGTTTGGTATCTGTTTACCATGGACAAAATGCAAAACAGCTTATTGAGTCAGATAGATGAAATGGATGAGAAAAAGGAAAAAAGTAGGAAGAAAAGAAAAAATGACTCTGAAGCAAAATGGCTGGCTATTCTGGAAGCCCTAGAAGAATTCGAGCTACCTAAAAACGACAAGACTTTACTGTTTGATCGGTACTTGTGATTGAGTGTGCCCTGAAAGAATTGGGGGGGAGGGAAGGAGGTGTAGTTTTAGGATGTTACAGAAACTATGCAATATGTTATACCAACATGAATAGAAACGAGGTCATGATACAAGAGAAAGATACACCGACATACTAGAGTCATGGACCAAAACTGTAACCCAGGTCCGGGAAAAAGAATGTATTAGAGTAAGGTATTATGGTGTATACATGAAAAATGTTATACAGAAAAATTATTGAATAAAAACAAGTTTTTTTTAAAAAGAGATTCCCGATGGGAACCAACAAAAAGTAACGTCTGGCCGGCAACCACCGGCTGGAATCAAAGGAAATGATTCCCAGCCGGGGACAAAGCACGCAGCATTGCTGCCAGGCAACGAGCAACAACACAGGCAGTGGANAGCCGGGACGAGCTGCCCCGGCGCCTTCCGGGTGCTTTGACCATGGCCCGGCCCGGGATTGGCGTAACGTCTGTTGTGCTGCCCCGGGCTGTGATCTGGTGGCCCGATTCCCTGTTGCGGTCCCGGTCCTGTCACGTCTGTTTGGGGCTTTTTTTACCACAGGGGGTGGTTGTTCGGTTCACCCCTGCCGGGAATCCACTGTGGTGAATCAGGACCGCGTAACGTCTGAAATCACCCTGTGATCTGATTTTGCAAGTTTAATTGACATATTGCAATATATAACTTCTTTCAGATTAGGCATCAAGACTTCCTCAAATCAAAAGCACAAAGTATTCCCTCAAAAACTAACAGATTTTGATTCAAGCCTCCACAGCTCAAGAAAAGAAATGGAACACTGCTTCGTGTGCTTGGTTTTGGTTTCAGTTTCACTTCCAGCTATGATGCTGCAACCACAGGTTTAGTTTTGGTTTTGCTTTCACTTGCAGTCATTTTTAGAAATGGAAAATTTTCTACAGAAAAATACATTAGTGGAAAATTCCTGAAGCCCTGGAAATTTTTCTGCAGAAAAATTTAGTAGTGGAAAATTTTCCATTGTGGAAAATTTTCCATTGTGGAAAATTTTCCACAGAAAGTTTTCTGCCCACATCACTGCTTGTGGGTACAAGTGCCCTCTGATTTTTCACTGGTTGAAATGGCCCAACTCCTTTTGATTTCAGGAGAACTCTGAGTAAGATTCTGGCCACGTAGTGCTGCTTGCTTACAGAACTGAGACCCAACTGTTTTCTCAGTATTTTATTTCATCAGCAACTGTCACACCAAACAAAGATTGATACTTCTGGCTGTAATTTCAACCCATTATCTATCATCGTTAGAATTTTTTAAGTTTCCCATTTCCTAATGTGGAGTGGTTGCTTTCTTATGAGACATTAAGGATATGAAGCATGAATCATTAAGGCTACTTTAAGACGTTATCTGGGAGGAGCAGGAACATTCACAGTCACCACCACAGCTCTCTAATTGCGACAGTTAGCGCCTATTGGGATACACTAATCCCCTTTTAGTGCACAAGGACACTCACACAAGAGCAGGTCCCCAACTGTAAATGGGTGTTCTCACGTGCTAAAGGGGGATTAGTACATTCTGACAAGCGCTAATCCTCGCAATTAGAGAGCCATGGTGATGATTGCGAAAGTTCCCACCTCTCCCAGGTAATGTCAGAAAGTAGCCTACGGTTTCCAGGCACATGTTTTATGGAGTTTTTGCTTCCATAAGTGGTAGGAAAGAGGCTGTAATCCATGGCTGCCAGGACGGACACAAGGAAGGCAGAAGAAGGCTGAGGCAGACAGTTGGGCTTTGCAACCACCTCCCTTGTGCCAGACGCCCCACAGCCTAGATCAAGGGAGGAGGGTTGTCTTCGACTTGGGACATGTTTATGGGGGTGGGGAGAGCGGTCTGCTTCAGCACTGACAGATTTTATAAAATGTTCCTGCTTAGTTAGGCATTATTGTGGGGGCAATGCGCACATGGAGCTGTGCTGGGAAGCAAGCAGCTTAGCTACTAGAACTCTCTAAGAACAAGAGAGTTCACACATTTCCTTTGCAGTAGTTATATCAATATTTCATGACAGCTGTGCCACAGACCATCATTAGGAAAGGACTGTTGAACAAAAAGGAAAGTTAGAAATTCATTTAATGTTAGTTCAGTTTGAAATATTCATATACACACTTAAATCAAGTGACATGTAAAAAATCACTTCTCCCCACCACTTACAGCACATGGTTCGTTTTACTACACACTGTTTTGTGTGTAAAACTCACTGCTGAGCAGTACTTCCACAAATGCATACTTAAGGAGCTCCTACCTTAACCAAATAGCACTGCAGTAGCCCTTCTTTCCGTTCTCCTTTTCTCTTCTCTTCTGCTACCTGGGGCTGGTAAGCAGTGGTGACTGTTTAAACCTCCCCCAGCCTCCTTGAGAAAAGGATAATGGAGAGAACTGTTCTGGTTGCCTCTCCAGAGAGGCTGCAGCCACAGGCTTCTAGTGACCGCCCTGCTGGGGAGCGCTTCCCTGCCACCTAGCCACCTGGATCCAGCGGGAGCATACAGTTGGAAGGGGGACTTCAACGGCCGACACTGATTCACAGTCCCCGCAGATCCTGGGGCAGGTTTCGCTGGGGCATGGAACTCAGTTAAAATTACCTTCAACCCCCCACTTCTGTTGCACCCACTGAAATCCTCCCTCCTTCACACCACTGCATCCATCCAACGACCATTATATGCCTCAGAATGGGCATCTTTAGACTTAACAAAGATCGGGTGTCAAACCTCCTAAGCATGCGTTTGGCCATTGTGTATAAGCACCATAACAGTCCCAACACCGATTTGGCCACCTGTTGAACACGCAATGTGAACACCATTGCATCACAAGGACAATTTGCATGTTTTGGCTGAGCAATTGGCCAACGTTATATCTAACGATATTGCGTGGCATGTTAACAGGTACAGCGTGGGTAACAAGGCAGCAGCGCTTGCGTGCTGCGATCAGGTGGCGAGCAAAACACCGATTTGCCCCACGATGAGCTGTGTGTCTAAGCAGCGTCACATGATGAACACCAGGCCAAACTGTTGTTCATATCAAGGTCAAAACACACATTCAGATACCTATTGATGTTATGTCTAAAGATACCCAGTGTTTGTTGTGACTATTTCTCCATAGACCAAAATGGCAGACCAAAACCCTAGGGAATATAGTCCCTAATACAACACGGTAAAGCAACAGTAGAACCCACCAGACCTTAATACATACTCTCCTTTTAATTTTTCATGACAGTCACAGCAGCATATACCTTCCCAAAAGGAAATCCCTGCAACAAAAGCGGTTGCCAACCCAAAAGTAAAGTGTATCAAAACTCCAGTGTAAGTGAATAGCCGGCATTTCATTGGAGATCCTAAGAACGTAAGAAATGTCATGCTGGGTCAGACCAATGGTCCATCGAGCCCAGTACCTGTCTCTGACAGTGGCCAATCTTGGTCGCTTGGAGGAAGTACCCAACAGATCACTATGGGGCAAATCATTCCGTGTCATTCACATCCAGCTCCTGAGAGTAAGAAGTTACATTCCCCAAACCTACCTGGCTAATAGCTGCTAATGGACCTATCCTTCGGAAACTTGTCCAACCCTTTCTTAAACCCAGTTATATTACTGGTCTTGACCACATCTTCTGGCAATAAATGCCACAACGTTTGTTTTAAATCTGCTACCCATTACTTTCATGGAGTGTCCCCTAGTCTTAGTGCTATTTGAGAGAGTAAATAACCGTTCCCTATTAACATGTTCCACACCACTCATGATTTTATAAACTTCTGTCATATCCCCCCTCAGTCATCTCTTCTCCAAGCTGAAGAGCCCTAACCTATCCTTCAAACCTTCTCTTCATAGGGGAGCCGGTCCAGACCCCTTCTCATTTTTGTTTCCCTTCTCTGTATATTTTCTATTTCAACTATATCTTTTTTGAGATGGGGCAACCAGAACTGAACATAATATTCAGGGTGCAGTCACATCATAGATTTATATAGTGGCATTATGATATTCTCAGTTTTAGCCTCTATCCCTTTTATGAATAATTCCTAATATTCTGTTCGCTTTTTTGACTGCCACCGCACACTGAGCTGAGGATTTAAATGTATTGTCCACAATGGGTATTTTCAGATGTGACGGGGCTCAATTCGCCCTGCCACGGAAACAACCTACTGATTCCCCGCCAGGGTCAACATGTAATGGCCAACAGACGTGTTGGCTGCTTCCGGCAGGGAATCTGGGTGGGGGGGGCAGGGCCGCGCAGCACAACGTGTGGCCGCACAGCCCCGCCCCCCCATGCTCCCTAGGCCGCCCGCCCTCTTGGGAGACGGGTGGGTGCCATGGTCAATGCTGCCGCAGCGCCCGCCCGCATTGGCCACGACCAGGAATCCCACCGCTGATTCCGGGCCGTGGTAGGGGGACAGACATTACGGTCCCCTTGATCACGGGGGGGCGGGGGGGAATCACATTCAGCACACAAATGGAGATGGTCCGGCCAGGACCTCTGTTTGCATGTTGCATGTGATTTCCCCCCCGTAATTCACGGGGGTGAACATCTGGGGGGGAACTTCTGTTCCCCCCCAACAGACGTTACGGGATCACGATCACCATGTGGGGATTCACCGTGGTTGAGCGTGATCTCGTAACATCTGAAAATATCCAATGACTCCCAAGGTCCTCTTCCTGAGTGGTAACTCCTAATTTAGAACCCAGCATTGTGTACATATAGTTTGGATTGTTTTCCCACTTTGCACTTGTCCACACTAAATTTCATCTTTAGATGCCCAGTCACCCAGTCTCACAAGTTCCCCCTGTAATTCTTCACAGTCCGCTCGTGTTTTAACTACCTTGAATAACTTGGTGTCGTCTGCAAATATGATAATCTCACTCTTTACTTCCCTTTCCAGTTCATTAATGAATACATTAAACAACACCAGTCCCAGTACAGATCCCTGGTGCACTCCACTATTTGCTTCTTTCCATTGTGAAAACTGACCATTTAGTCCTACTCTTTGCTTTCTGTCCCTTAGCCAGTTACTGAATCCTTTTCCCCCCTTGCTCAGAATCTTTCTCTGTAACTCAGTTAAGCACGTGCATCTGCAACTTCTCAACCTCATGAATGTATCCGTGTCGCTCTAAATGGTGGAGCCATGTTTGTGAATTATACTTGTTGTGTACTCTTGACCATGCTCCAATGCATCTCCTAATTCCCAGACTGAAGTTTTGAGTTACAGAAAGGGCAGAACTCTGTCCTGCTCTTAGCAGTTTTATTATCTGATGGCTCTCAGTTCTGGAGAGCTAGAAATGGGAGCATTATCCCATCATGAAGAAAGTGGAGATTATCCGTGTTACACATGTAGTACTTGCTTTTTAGCTGCAGGAAGTTCCCAAGTTGTTGATATTTAAAATCCCAGTTTTGTGTACAGAAAAGCTAGGTCAGGTAACTTTGATACATGTTAATAAATGCATTAGTTCCTATTTTTTCTCTTTCTGAGCATCTGAAACCATAACTAAGACATTGGGTTTTACAGGTGAAGAGAGACAAGAAATAGCTTTTCCAACTTGTGAGAAGTCAAGAGAATAGAGGTGAAGGGAAAAAAGTCTGGCCCTGCAACACTTTGAGCCTCTCAAGAAGTCTGTGGGAGAGATGATGGAAGGGAGATGGCTTTGGAAGTCTATTCTCCGTTCATTTTTGCATATTGTACCTGGTACTGTGGGTAAAAAAACACCTGACTGTGGCCCGCTGTGGCCTGAGATCCGCTTGCACGTGTTTTCAAGTGCTGCCAGATGTTGGTCCGGGGCTGTCCCTGTCCAGGCTGCATCTTTGGAAAATCTCTTGAGGACAGAGCCCGGACCAAGGACCACCCATGTGAGCCAATGCAGACTAGCACATGTGTTTATCTCCACGTCAGGGTTAGGGGTTATCGTGGCTGTCTGTCATGGCGAGGGGGAGGCCGGGCTGCTCACCCACACATTTGTTGAGCTCCCCACTCTACCCTGGGCATGTGGACAGTGAGACAGCTCTCCGGCCATGGGCACATTAGTTCAGATAGTTGGACTCAGGGTGGGGTAGCCATTTCCTGAGCCGGGCAGCTGCAGCTCTGCCCACACGTTTGTTTTTACCCCATGTTTTTAAGAAAAAAATTAATAAATGGAGTAGCTAATAGTACTTGGTCTACTACCTTTTAACAATAATGGAACATGAATATGAATGTACTACTATGGTTTCTTTTTTATATGTACTGAATTTGAGCCAAACATTGGTGGTTGTCAGCCTAGTTTGATTGTAAAAACATATATTTTTAAAAGGGTTATGTCCTAATCATATTTCTGATGCAAGAAGTCCCTCTCCTTTCCATGTGACCTCTCTCACGAGGAAGGTGAGCACGACTAGGCCAGGAGTTGGCCGTATGCAAGATATAAATGAATTAAAATATAGAAAATGCATTATATCTGTGAGGACATATTTATTCAGACATCACACTTGTGAATCAAGTAACTGTCAAACCTATGGCAGCCTGTAATTTGCAAAACACATCTCTTAATATTCCCTGTTTTTATCAATCTGCATACCTATCTGTAAGTAAGTCTTTCTACTGTAAGATTGAGTGAAAGCATTCTGTTTTGTTTAATTACTGGTTAAATCCCTTATTTTCCTAATTTTACTCGAAGAGGCCAACATACAATAACTTTTTTAAAAATCACAAACGTAAGAAAACTTGTCTTCTACCAGAGCCTCTTTTAAACCAAATTAGAGAGATTGTCTGCAAAGTATGAAGATTTGAGAGCAGAGCTGAGCTGGTTTGAATGTCAGAGGGGATGAACAGAGTAGATTGAACTAGTATTTGTGCCAAAGGGTCTTATTGGTATATATTAGACCAAGATGATGTTTTTTGCACTGCCAGTGTGCTCATCTGGATAGTCATAATATATTTGGATTCTCCCTGATCCTTGTGGCTGCATTTAACAAAAGATGAAAAAGGCTGGCCGTGTGACTTAGTGCAAGTGGTTACTACTTCTCGACTAGAGTTAGTCTATTTTTGCTTTCATTCTTTTGACTAAAGCAGTTTAGACTTTCTGAAAGACAACACAAGCGTGTGCACACACAATGCCATGTAGTGCTGAAGAGTAAGGGTGCCATCCGCCACCACTAAAGTCAATGGAAGTTTTGCCATTTGAATTCAGTGGATGGAGAATTGTGCCTTCTGTCTTCCAATTGACTTCAAGTGATATTAACTGACCTCAGCTTGAGACCGGTACAACTATGGGTGAAAACAAACATGACGCTAACCACCCTTTAACCACCCTTGGTGGTCATTTATGCATGTTTCAGGGCTGCATAGGACACCAATACAGCCCTGCAACATGCATAAATAACCACCAAGGGTGGTTAAAGGGTGGTTAGCGTCATGTCTGTTTTCACCCAAAGATGGGGAAATAGTGATTTTTAGGTGAAAGTTAGAAAGAACAAATATGGGAGAAGACTTTTCAGAGTTCTGTAAACAACCTGGTAATTCCCAGTTAGCATGGGCTTAGAGAAGTAAAAACATATGATACTACATAATGCAGCACTGTTATTAACTAATAATACAAAACCTTAGAAATGAATAAATCTAAAATTCAAGCAAGGAAATTATTTGATCTTTGGAATATAAAAGTATATTGTGTAACTAGTCAGAGTTTAACTGTGACTCTGATCCTTAAATTGCATCTGCATGGAGCCTCATTAAAATCAAAGGGAGAATGGAAGTTAACACAAATAAATATAGTTGTAGGATCTGGCATTGCAAGATATATATATATTTTTTGTTTCAATAATAATATTATGTAGTTGAAAAGCTTACTCTAGTCATTAAAATCCCAGAATTTAAATATGGGAAGGAGGAGTTGCCAATACTTGAAGAGTTGTAAGGCGCATTACATTTTATACCTTCCATCAGATACCCACATAATTCTTTGTATCATATGTATATTTTTATGTGGGCATGTGTAGTCCCTTGACATTTTACAATTTGTCTTTTGTTTACATGCATGTTTGAATAATGAATTCTATGGGATTTATGTGCATAAACTACAAAACGTTGTTTACATAGCTGTAGGGTTTTTTTAAAGACTAGACTACTGAAAAATAACCAGTCACTGTCTTGAATTGACTCTTCTGAATTGATTATGCTATTGGTTATAATTCAGGAACCTTATGTCACTCAAAAGTAAGGAAAACTTTGATTCTAGTAGTCTGCTAGAACTGGTGGCCTTGCCTGTGTGCTGCTTCTAATACAATGGTATTTCTTGTGACTTATACCCTGATTTTGTTTACTAACACAAGGAGTCTTTTGTTTAAAACAAAACCTTGTGGTTAATTTTCCGCTAGCTCTTTTCATGGAAAAGGAAGGTCATGGCTTACAGCATTTGTATTGTCACTGTAAAGGACTGGACAAACTGTTCTGTCAACCAAGACATTTCTCAGATTCGCTTAACTCTTACTACACCCTTTAAAACAACATTTTTTCCCATCTAAGCAAAAGCTTGTGCATTATTTAAATTCTAGCATAAGTCTGAAGGTCATTACAGACAGAAACTTAACTACAGAAGATACTTGCTATATGCTGCATTTAATATAACTAAGAACATCCAGTTTAGGGGCATGTTAGAAAACAGCAAAACTCTTGAGATAAATTTGAAATCAAGGAAGTTAACCTAAATTTATTTTAAATCAAACTATTATGCTTATATAAAATACTTAATGCATAAGTCCAAAAAAGTAACATGGCACAATACTTCCATTGTGTCTTGGTTTAATATGATTATGTGTTGGTGTATCATAGCAACCACTAATGCAGATTAGTAGAATTCATCAGATACCCACATAGTTCTTTTATCATACGTATCTTTATGTGGGCATGTATAGTTCTTTGACATTTTACAATTTGTCCTTTGTTTACATGCAGCAAGGAGTTATGGGCGAAGACGAGGTAATTTCACTTATTTGCTACAATACAACTAATTCTGATTGGGCTGCTACTGGTCATTACGATTGATTATTCCAGATTATTGATTTTAGATTTTTTATATTTGCATGATCTATCTGTATTTACCAAATCTTGATCTGTTTTGGTCACAGAATCGGCAATTCTTTATCCTATTAAAACATACTGTAGCACTAATCATAATTCCATTAATGCTTACAGTAAATATTTTCTGTACTATTATTAAAATACATCTCTCCAGTTTTTCCACAGCTCGTCTTTCCATTAGAGCCTCATGTAACTGATCATATCTACAGCTTAGTTAAAAGAAATGCCACAGGATTAGTAAACCAAATGCTAAGATAAAATAAATGACTGCACAGTGTCTACACAAACTACATGGTGCTTACTCTATAAATCCCACTTTTTTTATATAACTTCACCTATTGTTGACAGGATACAGATACTTTCATATATCTAGGTCACTGGTTCATGTATGTCCCAGATCCAAACTGACCATTATCTGATGACTGTTCAGTAGCCCTGCTGCAAAAATATGGATTTGTGGTCTAGATCCAGTCCCCCATTGTATAAGTTTCCACACTATAAAAAACCACCAAGTTTGCCACTCTTTATTGGCAGTTTCAGCAGAGAAGTCAAATATTCAGTGGGTTAGGAATTCAGTGCACAATCCTGAAATTACTTACAAGCGCATAATTCTCATTGAATAATGACTTCTATGGACTTTATGTACACACAAATAGCTTGAGGAGTGCAGATTCAACAGCAGCTTTCTGGCTAGTTGGAAATTCATATTATATTTTAATGTTAGTAACAGCAGGTGTCTTGACACGAGACGTCCCCATGCATGGACACCCACTGTCCATGCAAGGGAGCGTTCATGTAAACTTGATGCGTGCTCCTGTGACCCACACACTGCCCACCCCGTCTACACATGGGGCACTCAGTCTGGGAAAATCCGGGAGTTCCCCCTGCAGGGACGGGGTGGGCGTTGCATGGATGCCGCTCGTATGAAGCACCACACACACACGACACCCGTGCACCCAGCACAGACACACACACGTACCTGTAGCGGCGCTCATGTTAAAACACCTAGAGTTGTGTAGAGGATCTTGCAGTTCAGTTATCTATGGCTATAACACAGGAATAAAAGACAAAAAAGATAAAATGATACCTTCTATCACGGGACCAAATTCTGCTCTGTGTAGCTCAGAAGCTTGCAGGCTTTCAGAGTATGACATTTTGACTTTTAAACACTGATCTTCACGAAGCAAAGCAATCTTGTAAATTAAACTTAAAGACCTCATTAGTGCACACCTGGATTTTACAAACAAAAACAACCTTAACTACTGCATAGGAGAATCAGGAATGACTAGTGCACATTTTTGGATGGGTGACATAATAAAAGTTGAGTATTTTTGTGTTCTGTTTAACAAGTGTTTGGGAGAATACGGATCAAACTGTTATTCTAGCATGTTTAAAAAGCATAATTCCAGTCTGACCCCTTTCATTGAAACTTCAGTTTGTTACAATAAACCAATCTACTTGATTTTGTCCGCGTGCTGCTACTACCCACAAATAAAAACAAAAGACTTGTTTTGGTAAGGATGAAGGGAAGAGGAAAATACTGAGCCTTAGGTTTGGGGGCAGGGACTTGTAGTGGAAGCTGGGAGGGAGCAATTCTGCACTTAATTCCAGGCCCTGTTGTTGACAATAAGGGGTACTGTGGATGACGGGATTTTTTTTAAAACCGGTAGGAGTGGGTGAGAATATGAGTACAGGAGCAGATGGGCGTAGAGCTGAAAATTAATTCTCAGTGCTCTAGAAATCCACTTGTCAGGTCAAAAAGTACTCTCAACGGAGGCAGGCAGGTTAGTGGATTTTTACATCCATGGGCATAGGCTCCCATCTGCATTTGGCAACTGAGGAGAGCCTCGTAATAGAAACCATCATTCTTGCAAAGGAACTGAGCTTTTCACAACATCATGTTGTTCTTATGATCAAGAAAGTAATCCATAAAAATTGTCTTTTTTTTTTTTTTACATGACCTTACTTGTTGCTACATTGGTGCATTCAGAGCTGTATCTGCTAGGAAAAAAAATCTTTGCTACTTACGTTTGACCTACAGAGCTAATCCATCTGTTGGAGAAAGAACCAGAGTCTAATCTGACTGATACTAACTTCCAGATGCAGAGCCAAATTTTGCACTCTGTCACATCTGTAATATACCATAACTTCCTGGACTAATAGTGTAATCCTCCAGCTGTTTAATGCCACCATTAAACAGTTGGAGGATCCACACCCTAGATTATCATTGCTGAGGATGCATGATGCAGAAAGAACACAGTTTGACTTCAGGTTGGGCTGTGCACTGGCACAGTTGAAAAGCCATCTTATAAAATGATCAAACTTTCCCTGGAAGCCACCAAGAAGACACTAAGCCCTGGAGCACAAATTTTACTAAGGAAGGCACTCTCCACTGTGTAAATGACTCTTTAATGTTAGCTTTTTAAAAATTAATGCATTTGTTAGGGCAAAGACAAGTATATAAATAACAGTTCTCTGTGCTTAAAGTATTATTATTATTATTATTAACAAACATTTATATAGCGCCAGCAGTGTACCTGGCACTTTACAAAGTAATAAAATAGACACGGTCCCTGCCCTAGGGCTTACAATCTGAGAGACAGGAGCTGGGGGAGAGACATAGGAAGGGGAACAGAGGGAGAGACAAGGGGTCTAACATTCATGAAGATGCGAGGTCTCAAGTGCACGTACTTGGCTTGGTTACGATGAGAATGACAGCAGGCAGGTCCATGTGGCAAGGATAAGGGTAAACAGATCGTAGGTATAGGAATAGTGGCTCAGCAGGATAAAGAGTCAGACAGAGCAGAGCGAAAGAGGTGAGTTTTAAGGAGAGATTTGAAGGTATGAAGGGAGGGGGCAAGGCGGATGTGGACAGGGAGGGAGTTCCAGGCATGGGGGGCAGCAAGTGAGAAGGGACGAAGGCGCTTAGGGGAGCAGGGAAGGCGTGGAAGGGTGAGAGAAGGGACAGAGGAGGAGCGAAGTGCACGGGCTGGAGTATGGAGGGCGATAAGTGCAGAGAGGTAGGGGGGAGCAAGGTTGTGAAGAGCTTTATAGGTGAAGACTAGGAGCTTGTGCAGGATTCGTTCAGGAAGGGGAAGCCAGTGAAGCGAAGAGAGGAGGGGCTGCACATGGTCGAAGCGACTGGCGAGGTAGATGACCCTGGCAGCAGAGTTTTGGACAGAGATGAGGGGAGAAAGGTGAGACCGGGGAAGGCCAGTGAGAAGGAGGTTACAGTAATCGAGGCGAGAGATGACCAGAGCATGAACAAGAGTTTTGGCAGACGAGACAGAGAGAAAAGGGCGAATCTTAGCAATGTTATGGAGGGAGAAGCGACAGGATTTAGCAACAGAGTCAATGTAGGGTTTAAAAGAAAGGGCTGAGTCAAAGATGAAGCCTAGGCTACGGGCTTGGGGGACAGGCAGGATGGTGACTCCATCAATAGTTATTGACAGTGAGGAAGGAGAGGAAGGATGAGGGGGGAAGATAAGGAGTTCAGTTTTAGCCATGTTGAGTTTGAGTTGACGTTGAGACATCCAGGTAGAGATGTCAGAGAGACAGTTGATGAGACGAGCTTGAACAGAGGGAGAGAGAGAGGGAGTAGAGAGATAGAGTTGAGTGTCATCAGCATAGAGGTGGTATTGGAAGCCATGGGAGGCAATGAGTTTGCCTAAGGATGAGGTATAGATCGAGAAGAGGAGAGGGCCAAGAACAGAGCCTTGAGGAACACCAACTGAGAGGGGGAAGGAGGAGGAGGCGGAGTTGGAGAGAGACACATTAAAGGAGCGGTCAGAGAGGTAGGAGGAGAACCAGTTATGGACAGAGCCACAAAAGCCAAGGGAGTGAAGGGAATCCAGCAAGAGTGAGTGGTCAACAGTATCGAAGGCAGCAGAGAGATCAAGGAGGACAAGAATGGAATAGAGACGTTTAGATTTAGCCACCAGAAGATCATTGGTGATCTTAGCGAGAGCAGTTTCAGTAGAATGAAGGGGGCGGAAGCCAGATTGGAGGGGGTCAAGGGAGGAGTTGGAGGATAGGAAGTCAAGGCAGCGGGAGTAGTAGATGTATGCCAAAGTACAGTAAATAAGGATCCACTTTAAAGTAATGTTTGGGCTTATAACTTGCCTGCATCTGACTGAAATGTAAAAACAGAGCTGCATTGATAACTCTTGATAATATATTTGAATGAACAACAGATATGAAAAGGGGGAAAAAATAGCACTGGAAATTAGTGGCTCAGGTTCCTTTTTTTATGCTTGATAAGTCCCCTTCGTCACCAAAATGCATCCCCCCATCCCCTTTTGAAAAGGAGACCGGAGGCAAAATGGAGCTGCAGCGGGGAGGCTTGTTAGAAAGCCTCCCCGTTGGATCGTGGGTTTCCGAGCAACTGTTCCTGAAGCGAGGGGTCTCATGTGCGCCTCGTTGGAACTGGAGACTCCGCCCCTGCTAGAAGGGGCAGATCTCTTGTCACCGCGTGGAAGCGGCAGTCTGGGGAGCAAGGTGAAAGTCAGCCCCTCCCTCCTCCTCCTCCAGCACTGTGGGTGTAAACTGATCGCCGTTATGGACTCGAGGAGGAATTTTTGACAGAAAACCTTACTTTAAACGCCGCATTTTCGCCGCCTCCACAGTGCAGAGTAGGCTAAATAGGCTAATTAATCATTCAAGTATGATAATTGGATAAAGTGAACTAAGTTGGCAGCACGAAGTGCTGAAAGAAAAGGGGAATCTGAATATTCGAGATTAAAGAGAATAAAGTTGAAGAATGGGTCATTTGTCGCACTTGGCAGGGGTCCAGTATGTCATTATAGATTTAATAGGGAGGTTGATAGAGTATTATGAGTCCTCTCCATAAGAGATGGGGAGAAGACACACAGTGTAATGTGGGGTACAGCATGCACTGTGGTCATCACCCTGGGAGTAGGGTCGCAGCAGGGACATGCGCTGTCCTCTGGCCTTGCAGAATCCTCGCTCCTTACTCACACCCGGAGACGGATATGTTCACCCCCCTTCGGCCTGAACGTTGTCGAAGGAGGGGATGTGTTTTTTAAGCGACTGCCAACGGAAGGCACATCCGGGCATGACCTGTGTTAATAAGTATGTTAGTAAGTTGGCATACTGGACCCAAATTGCTGGGGCAATTTCCCACCTACCGTTAAGAGTTTGATTTGAATAAATGAGTGTGGCCTGCATTTAAACCAGTATCTGCCTCCGAGTCTTATTGGGGTGCGTCGACAAATCAATTCGCCTCTGGCAAGTAGGAAGCTTTTCCAACAATCTAGGTTTTTAGAGAGAGGCTTTATAAAAATGTCTGGACATTTTGTAAAAAAACCAAAAAAAACAAACCCCTCCTTCTGAATATGCTTGAAACATAGAAACAAGAGGATTGACTTGACTTCAGCACCAATCCTGGTCCCAGTGCACAGTCTGGGAAGTTGGGAGAATGTGAAAATGAGTGCCAGGGGATGGGGGTAAAGATGAGAGAGTAATTATTTCTCCTTCTTTGCCCATTCTGCATACCTTCCCCAGTCACTTTGCAGCAAGCATGGTCATTCTACACCACTTCTTGCAGAGCCCAACTGAATTGCAACATATTCATTCCACCTGCCCCTCAACCTGAAGATGGGCAAATAATTTGTACACTAAAGTCTTCTTAAGCAGGACTTAACATGATTTTTAGTAAAAGTGCTTATTTAAATAAACTACAAAACAAAATTAATGTAATACATAGTGTTGCAGCCTATGGCCCTGATCCAACCATTGCACGTACATTGTGTGTGTGGACCAAAGCTACCCTTGTGTATGTGCATGCTGGTTAAAGCCACACGAGATAGTGTGGGCCCAATCCTCTGACCACCACGGGGAGGGCGCAAACAGCCACCACACTTTGTGTGGCCTGCTCTCCCTGCTGGCCCAATCTGCCCTGCCACGGGGAAAACAGTACGGGTGCTTGCNGCCACACAGGAATGGCAAATGCACCTGCCGCTCAGTGGTGCCAGTGGACCTCACCACAGAGCAGGGCAGCACGGGGTCCGACCACACGAGAAGCGGCCCATTATCCCACTTTGGGCAGTGTTAACACGCGATGTGTCTTTGGCCTTCTCTGACAGACACATCTCATATCAGCCGGCTGCCCGCCCTAGGATGGGGCTGGGTGATCATCAAGCAGCCACCGGCCTACAGTTTGCTGAATCATGTGCTAACGCTGCCCAAAGTGGGATGACGTCTCATGGCTTCACGCTGTGCGTGCACACGCCTGGGCCCTTGGCAAAGGTGCCTCACCTTCCAACCGCGCCACCACCCAGCGTACGGGGAGGCAGGACTGTAGCGGCAAATGCAGGTGAAGGCATGGGCAAGAGGCAGGAGACTTTGACCAGGCCACCATGCACATGCATACTATGTGCATGCACCATGGGTTGCTTTAGTCTGCGTGCGTGCACACCTTGGATTGGGGCCTTTAATTATTATTATTATTTTATTTATTATTAAGCATTTATATAGCGCAAGCAATGTACCTGGCACTTTACAATTGTAAGAAAGAGACAAGGTCCCTGCCCTAGCAGGCGTACAATCTAAGAGAGACAAAGGGGGGGGGAGGGGGGGAGACAGAGGAAGAGACAACTCATGGGATCTCGTTGCATGTGTTTGACTTAGTTACAAAGGTGTCATTACTTATTTAATGTTACACAAAATACGATGATTCAGGATAAGTCAGCAAGGAGGTGAGGGGAATGAGGAGCTAGAGAAGGCTTGATGGAAAAGGTGGGTCTTGTGGAGGGGTTTGAAGATTTGGAGGGAGGAAGCCGAGCGAATGTGTTCCGCGACGGAGTTCCAGGCATGGGGGGCGGCCAGGGAAAAGGGGTGGATGCGTTTTGAGGAGTAGGGGAGCTGTGAGAAGGTAAGGGTGGTGGCAGAGGAGGAGCAGAGCTCCTGGACAGAAGTGTAGTGGGAAATAAGTGCTGAGAGGGGGGAGCAAGGTCATGGAGAGCCTTGTAGGTAAAAACCAAGCATTTGTGCAGAATGCGTCCAGGAAGAGGGAGCCAGTGGAGAGAGGAGAGGAGGGGCTGTACGTGGTCAAAGCGGCAGGCAAGGTGGATGACCTTGGCAGCAGTTATGAACAGAAATGAGAGCGAGGAAGACCAGTGAGAAGGAGGTTGCAATAGTCGAGGCGAGAGATGACCAGGGCACGGGCAAGGGTTTTAGCAGAGGAAACAGTGAGGAAAGGATGAATCTTAGCAATACTGTGCAGAGAGAAGCAACAGGATTTGGCAACAGAATCAATCTGAGGTATAAAGGAGAGGGAGGAGTCAAAGATGAACCCTAGGCTCCGTGCCTGAGGGACAGGCTGGATGTTGACCCCCATCAACGAAGACAGAGAAGGAAGAGAGAGAGGAAGGATTGGGGGGGAGATGAGATGTTCGGTTTTAGCCATGTTAACTTTGAGCTGACGAGACATCCAAGCAGAAATGTCAGAGAGGCAGTTAGTGAGGCGAGACTGGATAGAGGAGGGGAGAGGGGGTGGGGAGAGAGTTGGGTATCATGAGCATACAGATGGTACTGAAAGCCATGAGATTCGATGAGTTTGTCTAGGGACAGAGTATATAGAGAGAAGAGCGCCAAGGATGGAGCCATGGGGAAACTCCAACCGAGAGAGGGAAAGAAGTAGATGAGGCATCAGCAAGAGAGACATTGAAGGATCGGTCAAAGAGGTAGGAAGAAAACCAGTTGAGGACTGAGCCATGGAAACCAAGGGAGTGGAGGGAGTCAAGTAAGAGAGAGTAGTTGACAGTGTCAGAAGCAGCAGAGAGATCGAGGAGGACAAGGATGGAGTAGAGGCAATTGGATTTTGCTAAGAGAAGGTCGTTAGTTAGTTTAGCAAGAGCAGTCTCAGTAGAGTGGAGGGGGCAGAAGCCAGGTTGGAGAGCATCAAGGGAAGAATTGGCAAAGAGGAGTCAAGGCAACGGGTGTACACAGCACGTTCTAGGAGCTTAGAGACAAAAGGGACGAGAGAGATGGGATGGTAATTAGAGGGATTGGAAGGATCAACGGTATGCTCCTTGAGGATGGGAGAAACAGTGGCAAAGGGAAAGGAGCCAATAGATAGGGAGAGACTGACTGCATGCAGGAAGGCTGGGGAGACAGTGGGTGCAATAGAGGTCAGGAGGTGAGAAGGGATAGGGTCAAGGGTACAAGTGGAAGGGTTGGAAGTGTAGAGTAGGGAGGAGATTTCCTCAAGGGGGCTATGGGGAGGAGAAGGGGAGAAACAAACAGGGAATGGAGGAGTGGGAAGCAATATCAAGGTGGAATGTATCTTTTTAGTGAAAAATGAGGTGAGATCTGGAGCAGCGAAGGAGGAGGGGGGTGGAGGATGGGGGGCTTCAGAAGGGAATTGAAGGTGGAGAAGAGGCAACGGGGGTCAAGAGAACAGGATTCAATGCTGCTGGCAAAGTAGTGCTGTTCAGCGAGGGAGATGCCAGAGCTGAGGGAAGAGAGGGAGAATTTAAAGTGAAGAAAGTCTGCATGGCTGTGAGATTTCCACCAGAGGAGCTCAGCAGCACGAGTGCAGAGGGGAGGTGGCGGATGGAGGGTGTGAACCAGAGTCAGGGACTGAAGGAGCGGGTAGGGCGGGAGGAGAGGGGAGCGAGGGAGTCTAGGGTAGAGGACAGAGAAACATTGAAGGCAGAGACAGTAGAGTCAGGCGAGGAGGCGGAAGAGACTGATGAGAGAAGGGGGGGAAAGAGAGGAAGCAAAGTGCAAGGAATGAATGGATTGAAAGTAACGAAAGGAGAGGGCGGAGGGAAGTGAGAGATATGCAGTGTGGCAAAATGGTGGTCAGAGATGGGGAGGGTATCAAAAGAGAGGTCTGAGACAGCAGTTTTTAGAGGAGATGGAGGTCGAAGGAAGAGGTGAGAGAGAGGAAGCAGGAGGTAGTAGGATGGGAGGAGACATCGGTATGGATGAAGTCCCTAAGGATGAGGGTGGAAATGTCAGAGAGGAAAAAAAGTGAGCCAGGAGTCAAAATCGGATCAAAAGGAGGAGAACGAACCAGGGGGGTGGTAGATAATAGCAGCACAGAGACAGAGTGGAGAGTAGAGACGTACAGAGTGAGCTTCGAAGGTAGAGAAGGAGAGAGAGGCTGGAACTGGCAGGATTTGGTGAGGAGGAAGCCAGCACCACTACCTTTCGGGGCGGAGTGAGTGGGTGAAGGACAGGCCTCCGAAGGAGAGGGCGGTGGGAGTTGCACTGTCACATGGAGGAACCCATGTCTCAATAAGGGCAAGAAGCTGGAGGGAGCGAGAGAACAAGAGATCATGGATAAAAGCTGATTTTTTTTTATGGAGGAGCAGCAATTCCAAAGAGAACAGGAAAGGGGGAGCTGGTTAGGGGGTAGACAAGATGAGAATGAGGTTTGGAGAGGGAAGGTGATGATGGTAGCGAGGGATGAGGATGAGAGGTGCGGTGGAAGGGCTGCCTGGGGAGAAGATGGGTTGGAACAGGACTGGGGGATTATGAGAGGGTAAGAAAGGAGGGGGGGCGGGCAGAGAAGAATAGAAGGAAGACAGGAACTGATGGGTTGAAAGGGAGCACACAGAATAACCATGATAGCAGAGAGAGGCTGGAGGAAGGCGCTCCTGTAGAGCTGGACAGAGGTAAATGTAGCAGCAGAAGTAGACTGAAGCAAAGTGAATTACCTGAAATTGCTGGCCTGGTGGTCATTGGAGTGGCAAAGAGTCCAAGCCCTGGGAAGGTCACGGCATCTTCAGGAGACAACAGCCAAGGCAGCTGGGAGAGTATGCAGATGAGGTGCAACCTCACTAGCCCCTGGCCTGGTGGTCGTTGGAGCACGGGGTGGCAAATTGACAGTGGTTGATTCTAATTTTCTTTCTTATTAGTTTAATCCTTCATTCATTTTTGAATACTAATAAACTGAATTTTTCACTTTGCTAATATTTATTCCTTTCCTGTTGCTCCTTTTTCTTTTCCTGGGGCTGCATGGTTATAGCCAACTACAAAGCAATTCAGTATTCTTTCTGTTGTTTTTTAGGTCGTTCTTCACTCTTCCCAATAGATGATGGTTTACTGGACGATGGTCATAGTGATCAAGTTGGAGTCTTGAACTCACCTGCGTGCTATTCATCTCATCAGAATGGAGAACGGATAGAACGTTTCTCTCGGAAAGTGTTTGTTGGTGGCCTTCCACCAGACATTGATGAAGGTGAGCTGGCTAAACAAAGAGAACCTCATCTGGAAGCAGGGAGAGGGAGATGCTGCTTATTCTCTTGGAGTTAAAGAATCAAACAAGATGGCATGATAAGGCATAAGCCCTAAGCAGTCTGGGCCCTACGTATCCAAGAGACCACCTGGCCTACCATGTTTCACTGTGGTCAGCCAGGAGCGCCCTCTTGCATGTTCCATCTGCTACTTTTGTCCGAAGGGTGCGCAGAAGGGTGTTCTTGGTCGTTTCCCCAGTTTTATGGAGCTCTTTTTCCCCTGAGGTTCATTTGAACCCAAGCTTAAGCATTTTCCAGAGGTAGTGCAAGACCTTTTTGTTCAAAAAAGCATTTGGGGGCTGTGGATAGCGTTTGGTTGAAAGGTTGCGGGTCGGTGTTGGGTGGAGGGTTTGGTGCGGAGGGGTCTGGAAGGGTTGGGGGAGGAGAGCGGTAATGGTTGTTGGGGGGTCAGGGTTTTATGCTGTCATTGTTTTATATGCTGTTGGTTTCGTTAGCTGTCGAGCCACGTTTGGGAAGGGCAGGGTGAAAATTGGAGGGGGGATTTAAACAAATAAAATAAATTCTAGCTTAAGTGGGGGATGTGCTAATTATTACTTTGATTGAATCAATTATTATAGTTGCTCAGTTTTTGTACTGTTGTTGAATCTCCACCTGAGCTAACTGGACAGTTCAGTGTTGTCAAAACTGTGCATCTATTCCATTATTTATTTTATTTTATTTATTTAAAAGATTTAATATCCTGCCCCTCCTGCCGCAGCCAGCTCAGGGCTGCTCACAACACATCCATACAATATAAAACTACAAAACCATCTCATCTCCCCCGCCAAACGCCTGATGGAACAGCCAAGTATTGCAACTTTTACGGAAGGAGGGGAGATTCAGGGCCAGTCGCGCCCCCACCGGAAGGGAGTTCCACAGAGAATGCCCTCCTGCAGGTGCTGGTCCAGTACCTGGTGGGTGAGGCAATCCCTCAGATAGGCAGGACCCAGACCGTTTAGGGCTTTATAGGTTAATACCAACATCTTGAATCGGGCTCGGAAGACTATCGGCAGCTAGTGCAGAGAGTGGAGCACTGGTGTAATGTGCTTCCGGTGGCCCGGCCCCACCAAAAGACGGGCCGCCACATTCTGCACCAGCTGCAGCTTCCAGGCCGTCATCATGGGTAGCCCCTCATAGAGCACGTTGCCATAGTCCAGTCTAGAGGTGATGAAAGCATGGATGACGGTGGCCAGGTCAGAGCCTGAAACATACGGCCGAAGACGATGTACCAGGTGTAATTGGAGAAAAGCACTCTTCGCCACAGCCTCCACCTGGACGTTCAGGCGGAGCTACGCAATGAGGAGTACCCCCAGACTCCGCACCTGGGGAATCAATGGGGGACAGACCCCATCTATGATGGGGGCCATCAACTCCATTGCCTTACCCACCAACATCACCTCCATCTTGTCAGGTTTCTGCCTTAGTCAATTAGCCCTCATCCAATCCCCCACCGCTGTCAGACACTGAGTAAGCATGGAGACTGCGGGGTCTGGGTCTGTTGAAAAGGAGAGGTATAGCTGGGTGTCCTCAGCATATTGATTGCACCATACACCAAACCTCCTGATCACCTTGCCAAGAGGCTGCACGTTGAACAGGAGGTGGGACAACAACGAACCCTGCGGGACCCCATACACAAGGTCTCGGTATGATGAAAAACACTCCCTAAGCACCACTTGCTGGATTCTACCAGTCAGGAACGAGAGGAACCACTCAAGAACAGCCCATCCCACCCTTGCACAGTTCCGCAGGCACGCCACGAACATCTCGTGATCAACCATATCAAAAGCAGCCAACAGATCTAATAGAACCAACAGGGTCGAATGACCCCGGTCCTTTTTCTGCCATCCACCAAGGCCAAAAGCGCAGTCTCTGTGCCATAACCTGGGTGAAATCCCGACTGAAAGGTATCAAGAAAACTGATGTGGTCAACATGCTTCTGCAACTGCTGAGCCACCACCCACTCAGGAGCCTTCCCTAAAAAGGGAAGGTTAGAGACAGGTCAATAGCTGGCAAGGGAGTCCACGTCAAGCGATGGTTTCTTGAGCAGAGGCCGCACCACCGCCTCGTTGACAGCCCAGCACCCTGCCCTCCCGAAGGGAGGCATTGACCACCCCCGCCAGCAAGGGCCCCATTATCTCCTTGCATGATTTAATTAGCCAAGACAGAGACAGATCTAATTCACAAGAAGTGGCCCTAACAACCCCAAGGGTTCCAACGGCATCAGTGGGTGTCAGCGACTGAAATTGATCCCATAAAACTGGAAAAGGCGTGACTTCCATAACCTCTGGCTCCCCTAGTGTAATAAGTGCAGCGTCAAAATCGTGGTGAATACGAACAATTTTATCCACAAACCTATCTTAGCATGCTATAGATGGCTCCACTCCAAGGTGGAGGGAGGCCGGACTGACCAGCCACCGCACCACCCGGAAAAGCTCTGCTGGGCGAGATCTTGTGGATGCTATGAGGGCAGCAAAACCTTTTTTTTTTTTTTGCTGCCCTCATAGCCTCGGAATATGCCCATAAACTGGCTCTATGCTGTAATCTGTCGCCTTTGGCACAATAGCAACGTCACCATCACGCCAACCGCCGCCCTTCTCACTTCAGCACTCGCAGCTTCTCTGAAAACCATGGAGGTCTGCAGTGCTGTCACCTGGGCAGGGGACATCTAGGTGCCATGACTTGCCGTTTCTGAGCTCTTTTGCTATACAGATTAGTATAATGGCCTCTTCTTTTAGCTGTCTTAGGTGACATTTAGACCGCTTTCAGACCTCCCACCCTGCACGCATATTTTGACTGCAGGAGGGAATGCGCAGCCAGGAAAACCATTGGGGGGGCGGGGGGGTCTGAAAGTGGCCTAAGACCAAGAGCCTAAAGTCTGAATTATAATTAAAGGCGAACTCATTAATATTACCAGCCCCCTGTAGGCATCCAGATCATTCCCAAACCCCTTTATTTATTTAAAAAATCCAAGAAACTGGCTGATTCTGTAGATTATATTTGTTTTTGGATTATTGGATCTTAAAATTATTTGGGGCATACTGTATAAAAATAGAAGCTAACTTTAGTTTTGTAGATATAGTTGTTTGTTTTTAACATTTGCCATTATGATCATTGATGTTTTTGCAAGAAACTGTTGTTTTGAAAGAAAAAGGGCAAGGTCAAAGTTAATCATGGAAAACAGTCAGACAGGAAAAGGAGCACTCATGCTTTAACTGCAACTTTTATACCTGTTTTTAGATGAGATTACTGCTAGCTTCAGACGATTTGGACCTCTGGTGGTAGATTGGCCTCACAAAGCAGAAAGCAAATCCTACTTTCCACCTAAAGGTAAAGATCCTGCTTTCTGGGTCTTTGAAAGACGTTTTCTTTATCTGCAACATATATGAAGTTCTTCTGTGTCTCTTACTTTACTTAAAGACCGGGACAATGCTAGAATAACAGGGAGTGAATGTGTGGCAAAGTTGAGGGCACAATGGTTTTGCTACACATAATGTATAGAATGGAGGAAAATTTTAGTAATGTTACCTTATTGAAACTTGTCTTTCAGCTACAGCAAAAGCCAATGCCGTTAATAATAATAAATATTAAATATATATTAAATATTAAATAAACCTTATTGAAACTGAATACGTTCGCTTAATTCATGCAATCTACAACATTTGTTTGACAGTTTACCGTGAAACTATTCTGCTTGCCTGGTAGGTTGAGTAGCAGGAAATATTTTTTGGGGGAAAGAGGGTCTTCTACACCTTGGCATTGTCCCTGCTTGAGGGTGTAACTTACGATCTCTGGCAAAACATTTAATGCAGCACTGTGAGGAAGAATGCAGAAAAGACTTCTTTTCTTTCCAAATAGAGAAACTCAGGGTGTTGTCTCAGTGCAGAGCCTAGTCTCTATCAGTTCAGTGCAGAACTTCAGCCATACCTTCCATATCTGAGTCTCCCAAACAGCGTTTGGATACACTGCAGCCATTCCATTGACGCAGCCTGAGGTTTATTTTTGCGCTTTGCATTTATTTCATACTTTCCCATTTTTAATGTGGGCATACTTTTAAGGGACAAATTTATATATTGTGTAAAAAGCAAGTAATTTACTGAATTCCAGACGAATGCCAGAAACACAAAAGGTCAGATTTTCTGTAGCACAGGCTGTGGCTTTTTAACTGATGAGGGCATAGAAAAAGAACAATGTTCATTTCTCAGGTATTAACAAGTTTCAGTCTTTGAACTGCATAATTGATTTACTTTGTGTCTATTGCCTATATTTGGAACCAACAGGGCAAACCTTACTTTCTCTAATAGATTTCAAATATACTAACTGACCTCCATCATCTATATGTGGTCTGGTAGAATGATTTGGGGTGGGTGCGGAGGCTTCGCTGATTTGGGATACTGTTTTCGATGTTCTCCTGCAGTGGCTTGGGTGTAGTCTCACTACTGGGACTCAC
This sequence comes from Sphenodon punctatus, assembly GCA_003113815.1. NCBI lineage: Eukaryota > Metazoa > Chordata > Lepidosauria > Sphenodontia > Sphenodontidae > Sphenodon > Sphenodon punctatus. The sequence continues at coordinate 1,377,435 of QEPC01007439.1, read as the reverse complement.
GCCCAGCCAACCTCAGGCTGGAGCTGTTAGAATGCTCCCACACTGCCCCGTGTGGAAGTACCTGTTGTCTCAATCACTTCCAGCTGCAGGTGTAAGAACTCCCCTTTGAGTCCCTAACTCTGAAAGTATTTTTCTGATAGGAGTACAAGAAGCTTTGTGTATTTCCCATTGTTAGAGGGGTTTTTTTTTAAAAAAATCTGATTTACTTTTTCTTTTTTAAAAAAAAAAAAAAAAAAAAAAGTTTACCTAGATCGGGGTGGGGACCTTGAGTCTGTGGTCTGTTTCCAGCCTGCAAGCACCCATCCTCCAGCCCCCGGAGGCTTCCCGTTAACTGTCATCGCTCTGCAGGCCACCAGCAGAGGATTTATTTATTTATATTTTTATTTAAAATTTATATCCCACCCCTCCTACCCACAGGGCAGGATTGATTCAATTATATATTATTGCTGTTTGGTCCTGTTTGGTCCTGGAAAAGATGGATAAATGTAATCTACACTGTGGTGGAAAGATTAAACTTGTTTTTACATGGAAGGTATGCTTACAGTTTCCAGACTGCATTGTCATCCTTTTTCTTCCTTCAGGATTCTCAGTTTCAGGAAGGAGGTAGATAAGGAGTTAAGTGGGAGGTGGAGGCTTATGGCGCAGCATCGATAAGTACCATATTGTGCTGAACAAGATTGCTTAAGGAGAATCTTCTCGGAAAAAGTTCACAGGGGGCCTGATGCTTTGAGGTGCTGAGTAGGGCTGAAGCGAGATCTTACAGATGGAGAAAACCTCATCAAGAATGGGGTTCAACAAGATTTTCCTGCTTGAGAATCCTGGAATCCTGTTCTTGCCGTCATTCTCATGAGATTCTTGAAAAAATTTAAAAAGCAACTGTGCATGTGCAAATGGCCTCCAGGGTTGTTCTGCACATGTGCAGCTCTTTTCTAAAATGGCACAGGCTATGTCAGCACCATTTTGGAAAAGGGCAGCTGGGTCTGGGCATGTGCAGACCAGCTGCCCTTTTCCAAAATGCTGCCAGTGTGGCCCATGCCATCTTGGGAAAGGATTGCATATGCACAGAACTTCTCTAGCGACCATTTTGTGCATGCGCAGTGGCTTTTTAAAAAATTTTTAGAATCTCACCAGGTTCTTGAATCCTTGGTGAGAATGTCTCTATCTCGCTAAGGGTTCTCGATTCTCTCAAGAATGAAATCCATTCTTGTTTCAGCCTTAGTGCTAAGTGCTCTTGACTCGTTACAACATTGGGAGTTGGGGAAATTCAACTGCTAGCAGGTGATACTCGGCAGTCATGGAGTTAGATCCAAAAGAGCAGAAAACTTCAGAACCTTGGAACATCTTAGAGGAGCTGGATTTTGGTGAAGTAGGGAGATCTCTGTCCTAACAAAGATTCCAAATCTAAAGGTGACTGGCTCTACAGTGAGAAATTGTCCGCCTTCTATATGAGATTTATTTGTAAAGACATCCTATTTGAGTTGGCAGTTATCCTTGTTCCATAAATAACATCCATGACCAAGACAAATCAGGCAGGTGAAGGTGTGCTGACCTTGTTCCAGCATATACTTTTGTGGAGCCTCTAGCTCCATTGTATTTAAAATCAAACTCTCAAAGTATTTTTCACTTGGATAGTCTAGTCCACGTGAGGCATTTCAACCAACCCTCAGTGGATGCTTAAATTTGTGTTTCACTCTGTTCACAACTTTTCACTGTACAGAAAGATCTACATCTGTCAGAATATCCCAGGCCCCATCTTATGTCTAGGAAAGTAAGAGTGTTTTAAAAGCCCTCTCTTTATATACCAATGATAGTGCTGTAAAAGCAAGCCATACCACTAGAGCCCTGATTGAATGGAGGAGTTGACGTCTGTGCTTGGCTAGAGGACTGGGAGGAAGTCCCACTTTCAGTTCTAGCTCTCCTCATAGGATAGTTGGAGGATGAGGTTGCAGCAGAGTAAGCAGATGTTATGCTACAGCTGGGTGAGCTACCTGATGATTACTTGGCCACATTCCTTGGATCAATGGTTGGGAACCACTGCTGTAGGAGAGCCTAGTTAACAAGAATGCTAGCTACTGAAAAGAAATCTATTGGGTTTTTTTTTTTAATTTAAACTTACATGCGACCCTTCCCAAAGACTCAGGGCAGCTTACAAATTATAAAAACATTAACATACAAAGAACAACCACCACCATACTACAACCCTCCACAAACCCACCCAATACCACTACCCCCTGTCTCAGGCCACCAAATGCCTTGTCAAATTAAAAAAAACCTTGCACTGCCTCTGGAAGATGCTCAGGCTCAAACAAGCCTCTAGGGAAGGAAATGCCAAAGCATTGGGGCAGCAACTGAGAACACCTCCCAGTGAGCCTTCATTATACAAAGAAAGATGTTACCCACAGGGAGGCACTCCTGGCAGATCGCAGGGGCTGGAGTGGGGGATGGAAGGACAAACTGTTTAGGGCTTTAAAGCAGCACCTTGAATTGTGTCCGAAAAACTATAGAAAGCCAGTGCAAACTTCAGAACACTGGTGTAATATGCTCCCGGTGCCTTGTCCCTGAAAGGAGGTGAGCCACTGTATTCTGCACCAGCTGTAGCTTCCAAACAGTCATCAAGGGCAGCCCCACACAGAGTGCATTGCAATAATCTAGCCTCAAGGTGATGAAAGCATGAATGACAGTGACCAGATCTGAATCAAAAAGAAAAAATCGCAGCCTTCTCACCAGATGAAGTTGGTGAAAAGCACTCCTGCAACCTGACATCCAGGCACAGCAGGGAATCCAGAAGCACTCCAAGGCTGCAAATATGATTGACCGGAGAAGGCCAAACTCTGTCAATAAGAGGAGTTCCAGCCCCTCCATGTCACAAGGCTGACCGACCATCATCACCTCAATCTTGTGTGAATTCAGCCTCAATTGGCTCACCCTCATCCAGTCCCCAGCAGCAGCCAGGCATCAGGTAAGCACCAAGACCGCAAGGCCTGGGTCAAATGAAAAAGAGAGGTAGAGCTGGGTGTTACCAGCATACTGATGGCACCTCTCCCCAACCTCATCCAACAGCCTCATATACGTGTTGAACAAGATGGGAGACACAATAGAACCCTGCAGGACCCCACAGGTTAGGTCCAGGGAGGGCGACAAGCAATCGCCCATCACCACTCTCTGGGATCTCCCCGACAGGAGTAAACAATACAATACTGAGAGGTCTTTTCGTTCGGTCACTGAAAGAAACAAAAATCCCTCCATTTCCTTGTTTCTGTTTGTCATCAACTTATTAGGACAGCTTTTATTTTAAAGAATCTTGTCTAGTAACTGATGCAATTACTATTACTCAGCTTGTATGTCTTATACTGAAGCAGGATTGTCGTTTGGGAAGTGCTCTGTCAAAGTCATGGAAACATTGGTGTCCAGCCTTAAGGACAGTTCTAAAAGAGGAGACTGGTATAGAAAGAGTTACAAAGAGTCTGTTTAAAAGAAAAGTAGAAAACTTGGTTATCTCTCAAGCATCCAGTTATTCCTGACTTTGTTTGTAGTGTGTATATAGGCTAACTTCACCCCTGGTTTATGTGATGAGGTTTTGCATGATGGGAGTTTATGGTAGCTACAAATCTCTGCTTTATTATGGAAGCAGTGTGTGTCACAGCAGACTGTCAAATATCCACAAACAGGGTGTCCTATTCAATTCTTAGCATGGTTTCAGTACATACCTTCACAGGAGAAAATGTTATGAAATCTGGTGGAAACTAAAACTTTCTCTGAGCTTCAACCCCAACAGAGGACAGTAGAAGAACGTTTTCCGTAGGGTTGAATCTCCCTTCCTCTGCGCAATTGCCTGGTTCAGTTACAGTTTGTTCTTCCTTTTTTGGCCAGATTGGAGCCAATTCATGATGCCTATATTTTGTCCTTATTGTAAAGTACATGTACTTTTACATGTACAATCTAGATGACAAAAGAGAAACTAATGTTGTACATTTTTAAGCAATTGTATGTGGATTTCATATAATGAGGACCCTATACTCTTCCTTTGCTCTCAACCCCTTTTGGATCCCTCTGAAAAAGAAGTTTTATCTTCTTTCTTGTTCCTTGGAGCTTTGCTCTTATTTAAGTTAGAATGTGGTGCTTAGCAGCAATGTGTAAATTTTCCTCAGTCCAATTTGACAGCTCTCTCGCTTTTAGGCTCTAGCTGTGTAATTCTAAAGATTATTCTCATATTTAGGGAGAAAAGATTTACTTATCTCTTTAAGCAGTTTTCTGAAGGTAGTATTATCAAACTTGCACACACTACTTCCCTTTGAGAATAACATCGCTCAAAAGAGTACAGTTTTAGCGCAATGCAGAGGAATTTAGCAATGCGACTCCTGTTAACATTTAATAGGCACTGCATGCGGGGAATTGCCTTCAGCACAGTGAATATGTGTATCCCTTAGATTGAGGTAAGGATCTACACAGAAATGGAACTGCTACATGAACAAGTATAGCATTTAACCACTTGAAACATGCACAAAGTAGACAAGCTTAGCCTCCTAGCTAGTCATTACTAATTGAGTTATGAAATGTTTCTGCTGATGGACACATGACCTAGAATTCTACACCCACGCATATCTCCTCTATAGATAAATATTTGGGTGGTTTGTTTTTTGTGTTTTTTTACTTTTACAATTTAACCCAAGACAAGGGTTGATAAAAAGCTCTGCACTTGGTATTAAACCATATAAGTCAAAACATTTTTCAAGTGTCTTTTTCGCCCCTAAAGCATTAAATAATCATTTTAATTCCTGTTTGTGTTGTGTTGGGAGGTTTGCTAGGTCACTTATGCAACAAAGTACTTTTCTTTAATCTCCAGGACTGAGATTAGTCCTTTTGTGCCAAATCGGATTTTCATGGTATAATATCCATTGCTGGCAATAAAATATATTTTGGGGAACTAAATAAAACATTATCTTCAATATCTTGCATATGAGGGAGTACGCATGCAAGTTTGGATATGATGAGTATTAGTCTGTATTTGGATTAACCTTGTGGGATTTACCTTTTTTTTTTTTTTCCCCCTTTCCTTTGCTTCTCAACATGTGTTTGGCACAATATGGCCTGATGGCTGCTGCACCATTAACCCTCAATCACCCACCCACCCTACTTGTATTTGGAGCTGGTTAACCACTGGGCTATAACCACCTAAACTTCATTTCGTTTTAGATTTGTAGGCCGGTATTCAAGTTGTTGGCATTGAGGGGTTCTGCAGCATCTGGCAAAGAATTCGTTTGTGATGTGGCCATTCTTATGTTAGAAATACATTCCTGTAGATAAGTTTTTGTAAAAGCTGTTAATAGGTTAAAAAAATCACCCACCTTCAGTTCAGTTTTTTGGCTGTTTCAGGTTATGCGTTCCTCCTTTTCCAAGAGGAGAGCTCTGTTCAGGCACTGATTGATGCTTGCATTGAAGAAGATGGAAAGCTCTATCTCTGTGTTTCCAGCCCTACTATCAAGGACAAGCCAGTAAGTAAACAGTAGATGGCCTCCAGGCTGCAGCTGCCATCTGTCCAAAGCTGCTTCTGAGATGATGACGGTGAAAATAATCCAAAGCAAACTCCTGTGAACAGAGTTCAACATGTGGGACAGTTGGATGACTTAAAAACTGTACTGTCTTGAATTACTAGGTTTAAAACGGAGCAACTTGGCATGTGAAGTTAGTGGGGCTGTGACAGTTTATAGACTGATGAGCAAACTGTGCCTATAATGTTTGGAGACTTAAAGTAGTATGTAATTTTCTTCTTGTATTAAATAGGTTCAGATTCGTCCCTGGAACCTAAGTGATAGTGACTTTGTGATGGATGGTTCACAGCCTCTTGATCCCCGAAAAACCATTTTTGTTGGAGGCGTCCCTCGGCCGTTAAGAGCTGGTACGTATCGAATTGTGATAGTAATGAGATCATGTTAAGCCAGACTACTTTCAGTAATATGTTGAATCATATAGATATTATCGTGCAAGATGTATACACATGAATACCTTTAGCCTAGAATGGCATGAAGTGAAATCTCCTTGTTATGTTACTTTTTTCAGCAGTTTTGCCATGAGGGGCACTGCTTATCATTTATATTTGTCTAAACTAGATAACAGAACTCATCAAGAACTAGAAAATTGTATCAAAGTTAGCCAAGAATTTCAGTTTTTAAAGGTGTGGGATATTTTTGTGTGACTTGTGGAGGGCTCCCTCCCTTGGGGTCTGACCAGAACCAGACAACTCCAGCCTATACTGGATGGGGACCATACTCAAAAAGAGATATTTCCATAATCTTCACTTCTGGCCTTCAAACAACCCCCCCAATCTCTCTCAGCTAATTATTCACAGCAAGCTCCCCAGAGCACTCCATCTCTCACAGAAACAAGGCCGTTCCAGAACAGAAGATGCAAAACCTGCCTACACATCTCTGCTGCAAGCAGCATCTAGACATCCCATGGAAATTAATTCCAAGTTCAAGGGAGCGATAACTGCATATCCAAAAATCTAGTCAACCTCGTTCAATGCACTTGGGAACTATAACAAAAACAACTATGTAGGTGAAACCCACAAATGCATGAGCATGCACAAAAAAAAATCCTAAACAAGAGCACAGATTCCACTGTTGGCACCCACTGAGAGACTACTCTATTTCTGACCTTCTGCCCTGCAAAAGGAAACCTATGCAACCCCTTCAAAAGGTGACCTGGGAACAAAAATTCATAACCTGCTGGATACAAAAAACAGTGGACTCGACTTAGACATGGGTTTCACAAGCCAGTACAAAACTTTGCAAGTCTAAGTTAATCTCAGTTACAGGAATCCCCAAGTGGATATTTAACAACTTTACTCATCACTCCACCCCTTTCAAATGTATTTACTGCCTTCCTCGTCCTGCTCTCGACTTCCTCTGCCTGCCAAGTCACTATATATACAGCTACCTTGCTTTGAATTGCTCCAGCTAGTTTCAACTCCTGACCTGCCTGATGAAGGAGGACCCTGTGAGGTCCGAGAGCTTGCACACCTCCACCAACTTGAGTTGATCCAAAAAAAGATATCTCCATGCTATTTTGTCTCTACTGAATGAAAATGACATTCATTTGCTTTTTACATTAACATTATCTGCTTTGTGTATGTGAAATGGACAGACGTCTACACCATCAATGGGATGGGCCTCTTACTTTTGCAAAAGTAGGGAGACTTGGTGCACTTATGCTGATTAGCCAACAAAAAAATAAACTAGCGTATTCTAAACATACAAGAATAGCGTACAGTGCTGGTAATATAGAAGGTTTAATGTACATGGTTAAGTCAAGTGAAACAATGGAAATGGTGATCCTTATGACATGAATTCTTTGCTAAAATACTTGGTTTGTAAAATGTGAAATTCCCATTTACTGTGAAATATTAACACCCCAAGATAATATTTCACACTCCAAAATTATAGATGGATCAGAGTTACAATTGCAGCATGTAACCACCAAATTTGTAAGTGGTGTGTCTCTTCTACACAGCTCACGGTTTTATTCCTCTGCCATTCCCTTAGTGTGCCCCAAAATCTCCCATCAGCAGTATCAAGGAGAAAATTGCCTTGCAGATCAGTACCTTGGCAGACACAGACCTGCAGACGCCTGCAATATTAGTATGCTTGGGTTTTATAAAGTAACATCTGAGGGACATGGTCGCTGCTATGAAAATCCATATCCTAAGTATTTTTGTAAAACATTCTAAAAGTCTGTAATACACACTTTCCAGTTTTCTGGCCAGCTCTTTACAGCATGCATGACACATAGCACATCACCAATTTCTTATGTAGAAAGTTTTTTTTCTGTTCATTTTGAAGTAAAAGTTAATTTGACAATATTTATATTGTGCATTTAAAATGACCTTCAATTGTCCTTCCTTTTGTTCCTCTATAGTGGAATTGGCTATGATAATGGACCGTCTCTATGGTGGAGTTTGTTATGCAGGAATTGATACTGACCCTGAACTGAAATACCCAAAAGGTGCTGGGCGTGTTGCTTTCTCCAATCAGCAGAGCTATATTGCTGCCATTAGTGCTCGGTTTGTTCAACTTCAACATGGCGACATTGATAAACGAGTAAGTTGCAACGACTTAAAATGTTGCATGCCTCCTTGACGTGGTGTACTGAAGCTGGATTTTGATTGGTGCTAACTTCTTTTTACTTTTTAATATCTCTATTTTCCGAGTTTCTGAGATTAAATTGAGTGCTTGTGATTATATAATAAACAGCAAATCAGCAACTTGTTTCTGAGACATATGCTATACCATGTGTTTTTCCTCTTTCAGTGGCATGGTTCCTTTTATGCTGTCTAAGTGGAAAAGTTTTGAAAATCCATTTAGTTTTCCTTGTCATTTCTTGAAGTAAACCAACCGAGTGAGACACAAATATCTACCATTCCTGCCATTCTGATACTGTTGTATACACAGAGATGTTTTGATCTTAAGAACTGCTTAGAACCTACAGCTGCTGTTAGCTTGAACTGCAAACCATGGGCATTTGGCATTTCTGAAAGTGAGGCCCAGGGAGTCTCAGGCTGGGTGCCCAAATTTGTGATCCCTTCCTAAACTTGCTGACAGACAGTTGTAGTGCCCTCGTGTCAGTACAACTCCTTCTGGCTTCCCAAAGCAGAAGCAGACTTATATTAAGAAGGCAAGCTGTTTTCACCAGTAATATCAAGAACCATGTGGACGTCGTGAAACAGATACAAGTTGTGCTGATTTCACTATGTTTCAGCATTTGTAGGAAGTCACTGCAGTTAATCATGGAATAGAGTCCCACAAATTAGGCTCGGTAAAGAGGAAGGGTAAGGGACATCTCCTGCCCCTTGCACTAAACTGGTGGCTGGGAAAGAGAAAGTAATACCTCTCTCTTTTCAGCAGCCAAGAAGCTCAGGTACCAAGGGGGAGGGGGGGGGAGAGAATAGCTTTATTTAAACAAATGGAGGTAATTGGAGGTTGAAGCTTGCAGATATCTGTTAGTTGAAGGTTGAAATAGAATTTGAATCCTCCAATTAGGTCCTGTGACAGCTTCCTTTTTCCCAACAGAGGTATGAAGGAATAGACTTGGGTATTAACTCTGTGTCATTGGTTCTTAACCCGTGGCTCATGTGCAACTTTCATGTTGCTCGTAACAGCTCAGTAAACAAGTGCAAAATATTGGGAGGGAGGGAAAGAGAGTGTGAGCCTCGGAACTGGCAGGGAAAAGCTTAAAATGCACCCAGTGCTGAGGAGGAAAGCTAGGAAATTAGGTGTGAGGTCTAGGGTTGGCCCATTTGCCCCATGTGGGGAGCAGGGAAGAGTGAAGGAGTGCATCCTCTAAAGCTCACCAACCTGGCAAAAGAGAAAGTCGGGTGCTAGGAGCAGCCCTGAGCTACTACTGCAGGGAAAAAAATCCTCCTTGGTAGAATTTCCTCCCGGTGAAGGTGCCTCAGCTCAAATCTTCTCACCTTCCGACGAAATTGTAAGACCTGGTTCTTCCGCCAGGCGTTTGCTGAGGGTGGAGGGGATGGGTTGGGGGGAGGGATGCTATGCACATGTCTGAGCCAGGATTTTATTATATTTGTATACTGTTTATATGTATGCATTGTATTTACTTTTATATTGTGATTGTGTTTTTATGACTGTAATCTGCCCCAAGTCGCTTTTGCGAGAGGGGGCAGGGTAGAAGTGCAATAAATAAGTAAAGGGGAGGAGGGGGTAATCTTCTAGGGTAGGGTTTCTTAAAGAGATGGGTGCGCACAAAAAATTGAAATGTAAAACAATACCAAATGGAATGAAAATAGTAAGGGGAAATAAAACTACCCTTAATCTTACTTATTTTTAATTTCTACTTCTTTATTTTCAGCTTACTTGCAGTCTTAAAACATGTCTTGCTGTATCTCTTGAATTTAAAATGGCTTCCAGCCACACACAGGTTGGAGATTTCTGCTCCACGTTTTGTTGCTAAAACCTTCTCTTTTCTTTTTGCGGCAGACAAACTAATAGGTTTATCGCTTGGCTGCTAAGTATCTTTGTAAATTTGTTACAAAAATTGTGTCTAGTTATGTGCTAGCTAGCAATGCACATCTACAGTCTTCGGTTTAGAATCACTACAGGAGAATGGTTAAATCTTAGCAATTTGCTCTTCTTTTTCATAAAAACATAGTTAATGTTGATCTTAGGTTGGGAAAATCTACATTTGAGGCTTATATCATTGGTACCTATTTAAAATGAAGCAATTTATAAGCCACGATAGTTGTTTCCTGTATATGGTTTGATTTGGACAGGTTCGGAGATCTAGCTAAAGGGCTATTGAAAAATACATTATGTTGTAATGTTCAGTAGTTATAGCATTACAGAATGGCTTTCTTGATCTGCTTCAGTGATAGCATCTTTTTATTTGTAAAAGAAGAAAATACCTTGGAATTATCAAGCTACGCAATACTGCAGCTTACACCCAAATCTCTCCTTTGTTCCTTGCACTCACCTCTTCTGTCTTGCTATAAATTCATTGGGTTCTTGGTTGCACAGTACTCAGCTTAATGGAGTCCCAATTTTGATTGGGGGCCTGTTTAGTGTGGTAGCATCCAGTATATAAAAAGGGGTGTTACATTTGTTGACACTATCCTTAAAGAAGATTCAGCCTCACACCCTCTTCCAGATTAGTGTGTGTGCATTTTTGTGACAGTAATAAATTATACTATAGCCGTGAAGTTCGGGTCACAGTTTCTGAACGTTTTTATTGTTTGTTTGTTTGTTTAATTTAGTAGCACACTGAAACAGATTAAAGGAACTTTCAGACTAGCAAGAATCAAAGAAGTTAGGATGGTCTTTCTAAAAATTTCTAAGTGATTTAGACCACAAGTCTGATTTGAAAATCAATTCAAATTGTGTACCAAAGTCTCTTTAGGGATTTTGAAAATGCCTTAATGGAGAAGGTTTGGGGAACATTTTCTGTCCTGTGGGCCACTGAAAGTTTTTGTAGAAGCTTCAACAGGCCACCTCCACTCCCTTACCACCCTCATCTCATTTTTTCAGTGCTTCACAGTAGGGACTGGATCCATGGGACAGATTCCCCACCCCTGCTGGTAGTGCCTTGGTTTTATTTAGCCGCAAGAATGCACAAAATTTTGCCTACTTATTTGCTACCTAAAATTCTTGGCAGCTTAAGTGGTTGGGCTGTTCATTTCAAGCATTACATTTATAAAGAGTCCACACTCACAGCATTGAGGGGTTTGTAGCTGTTAAATGCTTTAAATCTATACATTCTCCATGCTGTGGCTTTGATTTAGTTCTTCACTATAACTATAGCAAATGAAAGTTTAATGAAGCTGTAAAACTAATTTGAAAAAGTGGCAAATGTTTAGAGGCAGTAGGTAGAGAGCGCGAGGTGATAGAGGCCCCGTCTGGTCCATCTTTGTGGGGGGAGTTTCAGGAAGTGATGCGGTGGATGTCTTGGGGTCTGTGAGAGCCACTTGTTGTGAAACTGATCCGCACCCGTCCTGGCTGGAGAGAGCCTCCAGGGAGACATTGGGGACGGTGCTGGCGAGGGTGGTTAATGCGTCCATGCAGCAGGGGAGGTTGTCGCCCAGCCACAAGGAGGCTTGGACGTGGACGCACTCGCCAGCTACCGACCTGTCTCTAGCCTTCCGTTTTTAGGGAAGGTTATTGAACGGGTGGTGGTAATCCAGCTCCAGGTGCATCTAGATAGCATTGGTTTCCTGGATCCTTTTAAATCTGGGTTCCGCCCCGGCTATGGCACTGAGATGGCGTTGGTGGCCTTGGTCGATGATCTCCGCCGAGAGATGGATGCAGGATGTTCAACATTTCTTGTCCTGCTATATCTCTCGGCCGCTTTTGATACCATGGACTGTTGTTGAGACAGCTGCGTGACCTGGGGGGGCTGGATGAGACCATTCTTGAGTGGTTCCGTTCATTCCTCTTGGGGAGAAGCCAGCGGGTAGTGCTGGGAGCTGAAACATCTTGCCCCCACACTTTGTCCTGCGGCGTTACGCAGGGTTCCATTCTGTCTCCATTATTATTTAATGTTTATATGCAGCCCTTGGGGGAGGTTGTGAGAGGGTTCGGGGTGTGATGTCACCAATATGCTGATGATACTCAGCTGTACCTCTCTTTTTCAGCTGACCCAGACCCTGCAGTCTCGTTACTATCCCAGTGTTTGGGGGCCGTGGCAGAATGGATGTGGCAGAGCAGACTGAAGCTCAACCCCGATAAGACGGAGGTGATGTTGGTGGGGAGAGCGAGGGAGGTGTCGACTCCCCTGATTGGGGGGGGTTCACCCTCCTGTAGCTCAACAGGTCCGGAGTCTGTTGGTGGTGCTGGACACGGATCTCCGCCTGGAGCAGCAGATAGAGGGGGTGACAAAGGCTACCTTCCGCCAGCTCTATCTGGTGCGGAGGTTGCGTCCGTACGTCTCTGGCCCGGACCTGGCCTCCCTCATCCATGCCTTCGTCACCTCGAGGCTGGACTACTGCAACGCGCTCTACATGGGGCTGCCCTTGTTCCTGGTTCGGAGGCTGCAGCTAGTGCAGAATGCGGCGGCCCGCCTCCTTTTGGGGACGGGTCACTGGAACCACATAACACCTGTGCTCCGGGTTCTGCACTGGCTGCCAATAGCGTGCCGAGCCAGGTTCAAGATATTGGTGTTGATTTATAAGGCCCTTCACGGTCTCGGCCCCATATACCGCAGGGATCGCCGCGCCCCAGAGCGGCTCCTTCGGTCTGCCGGGGGTGCCTTCTTGGAGGTCCCCTGTGTTAAGCGGGGGGCCACAATGGAGAGGGCATTCTCAGTGGCCGGGCCGCGCCTTTGGAATTCCCTCCTGGAGGAAGCTCACCTGGCCCCGAGCCTCTTAACGTTCCGGCAAGTTTGTAAAACCTGGCTGTTCGCCCAGGCCTTTGGGGAGGGTGAGTTAATGGGTTTTTATCACCCTACCCTTGCTTATTATTTTTTGTACATTTCTGTTCTCCCTCTTCTATTGTAAGATTTTTATGATTGTTTTAATATTTTTAAACTTGTTTTAACTGAAATTTGTTAGCCGCCCCGAGCTGCTTGCAGGAGGGGCGGGATATAAATAGATAAATGTAAATGCCAAAATGTCTTGAGGTTTTCAGTTTTAAAAATGCTTATTAAAAATGAAAGATAAAATAGGTCACCACAAGAAATGAACTATACTGGGACAGAGTATCATATATGCTTATTATTCATTGTACATATTTTTGAAAATAATCTTGTCTTTTTAATTACAATGAAGAATCTTTCTCATTCTCTTGGTATTTTTGGTGGTGGTTCGGTTGTGGGGTGGGGGGTTGTTCTTGGTTTTTTTGTTCCTAGTCAATTGAATTTAGTAAGACTACCTATTAAGGGAACATCCTACTAGATCAGGTTAGTGGTCCATGTAATCCAGTATCTTATAATAGTGGCCAACACAAGAAGATTCAGAAAAAGCTGCCAGAAACGTGATAGCCCAGTTGTCCATAAGGAGAATTTGTTCCTTATTCTCATCGGAGGTTGACTTGTTCCTTGAAGTATGAGGGATTAAATTATAGGATCAAAAAACATACACTTTAAGAGAAGAATTAAGGCTCTTACACATTCAACCATGCTCCAAAAAGCATGGAAATTCTAAGTGGAGGCTCCCACCTTAAACTTGCAATGTACAGTCTCGCATATTGTGCTCGCTTACAACTTTTATTTTATTTATTTTTATTTTTATTATTAAAAAATTGTACCCTGCCCTTCCTGGCATGTGGCTCACATCACAATAAATAAAATAACAAATAAAAATACTTAGGCTCTATGCACCCTCACACGCCTTGAACTTTCAGCCCCAATCCTTTCTATAGCTTTTTTAGCTGGTTATTCAGGCGCACTCAGGGAGTGTTCTCCCTCACGGCCAGCAGGAGGCATCATTGACTTTTGACTGGGCATGTGCAGGGAGAGCACGCCCTCAATCCCCAGTCTAAGTAAGCTTTCTTGCCCCATCGGGAGGCTTAATTAATTAAATAATTAGACTACTTTATCTTCAAGGGATTCACTCTTCCTTCTACAGTGCCAACTTCTGCAGCAGCGTCCTGTGCCAAATAGCAGCCCCCCGGTGGTGGCCCCAGGGTACGGCCCGGGGCAAAACCGGTGCAGGGGTCAGCCCCAAGGGGTACACCCTATCGCAAGGGGAACCTGCAGACGTGGCTAAAATGGCCAAAACCCGCCGAGCCACCAGGCCACAGCCCGCATCGCATGAACCAAAACCAAAACTGTGGAGGCTCCAACCACTTGGGAGACAAGCCGTGCTGAGGCCTGCACCCATGAGGAGGACAGAGCCTCCCAAAGCTCAAGGGGCGAAGAGGAGGCCTCTTGTGCCTCCCAACACACAGTAAGAGGGGCCCCCACCCCAGACCCGGTCCAGCAGCTACAACTAGATGCCCTGCATCAGGTCATGAGAGCTCTGGACAGAATTGAGGGGAACCAGGCCAGGAGCCCCCCAGCCAAGCAAGCGGGCACGCCACCACAAGGTTTCAGTTCCAAAAAAATCCTTTTTAAAGGAGCACTGAAACCTGTGGGAAAAGTGAAACTCCCCCCATCCAGAGACCCAGTAAAATCCCACAGAAACCCCTCTGTGAGGGATCTGATTGGCTCCTCCTAAGCAGAAGAACTAGCCATGGATTGCATGGGGGAGGGCGAGTTTCCCCCCTGAGGAAGGCTCTGACTGTAGTCCTCCACCCCAATAAAAAAGGAGAAAAACAATTAAATCAACCAGAACTCTACGGGGGTACAGAGGAGCCTCTTTGGAGGTCTCTGATCATGCCTCACAGGACAGCTCCTCTCACTCCTCTGAGAGGGTTCCCCCTGACATGGGAGAGATACTAAAAAGAGGCCCTAAAGAATTGGGCAGAGAGCTTGCATCTGACCATGGCCCCAAACTTGTTAAAAAGGCGGAGAGAGTTCTCAGAATTACTCCTAAGTCCTAAAAGAAAGAGGCTACTGACTCCTTGTTGGAGGAGGATGACTGACAGGGAATATATCCCCTGCCTATCCAGTACCTCACAGGGAGTCACCCTGGATAGGGCCTTCGAAGTATAATTAGGGCTCAGTGGAAAAACCCCACTTGATCATCTAAACTCTCTAGGACACAACAAGCACCGTGTGAATTTAACAAACACAGTGACCCTGTTTTCAAAGTGCCTCAGGTTGATGCAGCAGCTGCATCCCTAGCATGACAGTCCATTTTTCCGGCAGAAGGAGACCTATTCACAAAGGATGCCACCGATAAGGGCGTGGAGATTGACCTTAGAAAGAGCTATGAAGCTCTAGCTAACATCCTGCATATGGCTACAACAGCCTCCTATGTCCCTAGAGCTATTATGAAATGGTTTAAACTAGGCCAGGGCCAGGACGTGTCTGAGTCTGTCACGCAAGCTCGCCACAAATGTCACCTTGGCCAACTGCTTCCTAATTGACTCTTCTATGGATGTCATCATGTGGGCAGCTAGGGGCATGGCAGCCAATTTAGCTGCCAGGCGCAGACTCTGGCTTCGCTCTTGGCAGGCAGACACACATGCCAAAAATCTTCTAGTAAATTGACCGTTTGAAGGAGGAAAACTGTTTGGCCCCTCTCTCGACAAGGCCCTCACGGAGGCCTCCAATAAGGAGAAGAAACACTCCTTGAATCAAGTCCAATCTTTTTTTAAAAAAATAAAAAAATCATCCCTTTCAGCACTTCCCGTACAACTCAAGGAAGGAACCATACGCAGAGCAGTTTGTGGACGTACCAGAAGTGGGGTCAGGGATACTGAGGCATGGGGTCTAAACCAAACCGGTACTCGAACCCCTCCCCCCCGCGGCAAGCGATAGGGGTCTCCCACCCGGAAACAGGACTCCTGACTATTCCACTCACTGTTCCCCGCCTACAACAGGCGCCTACAAAGCTTCGCAAATAGATGGGTTCAAACAGCCACGGACAACTGGGTAAGGGACGCAGTTGCCAGGGGATACTCAATAGAACTCAAGTACACCCCAAGGGAGTTCTTTCAAGTATCCCCATGCTCACACTCCCCAATCAAGTACTCTGCCATGTCTCAGGAGATTCAGAGACTTCTGGAGATTGGCACAATAGAACAGGTGCCCATATCGGAGGAGGGAAGAGGGCTTTACTCTCTCCTCTTCCTGGTACTGAAGAAGAATGGGACATGAGGGTGGTTCTAGACCTAAAATGACACAACAGGGCAGTGAGGTCTCAGAAATTTAAGATGGAGACACTGTTATCCATTTGTCTCTCTCTCTCCCCACATGGCTGGCTAGCATCCTTGGACCTAAAGGATGCTTACCTCCATGTCCCCATCCTTCAGGCCCACAGGAGGTGGTTCCGCTTCTGCTATGCAGAGCGCCATTGGCAGTATCGAGCTCTCCCATTCGGCCTCTGATCATCTCCTCGAACATTCACAAAGGTGCTTATCCCCCTGATAGCAAACCTTAGCCTGGAAGGAATAGCAGTTTTCCCTTATCTCGACGATCTGCTCATCCGTGCCCCGTCTGAACAGTTAGATCTGCACCATGTACAACGAACCATTGCCTACCTCAAGTTCCATGAATTCCTCATCAACAAGGATGAGTCATCTGACTCCTACATAATGCCTGGAACACCTGGGAGTAATAATCAACACCTCTCAAGACAGGGTATTAATGCCTCCACTGCGTCAGGACAAAATCAGGAGACTCATTGCTGCCATACGGGCTCAACCTTGACATCCACTTCAAGCGCTGGCCTCTCTCCAGGGGTTGATAGTGTCCTGCTTCCAGCACCTTCGGTGGGCCCAATTCCATTCTCAACCCCTTCAGCGCCGCCTTCGTCCATGGCAGGCACACATCATGGCCAACTCCCGAGTGAGCATAACTGTGAACAGAGAACTCTGGATTCTCCCACGTAGTGAGAGGGGCCCTGCTGATTTGTACCGGGAGTCCCTCTGTTGGATCCCATCAGGTCAGTGATCACCACAAATGCCAGCTTACTCAGCTGGGGGGCCCACTTCAACGCGGGTGTGATGCAGGGCACCTGGTCTGCGTCAGATGTGACCCACAGCATCAACTGGCTGGAACGAAAGGCCATTCAACTTGCCCTGCAGCACTTCGCGCCCCTGATAACAGGACACCACGTCCTGGTTATCACTGACAACACAACCGCTCTTGCTTACGTGCACGATCGAGGGGGCTCATGGTCCCGAACCCTGCAAACAGAGGCGTCTCAGCTGTTGGAATGGGTGGAAAAACGCATCCTATCCCTGGTAGCACTTCACATCTGTAGCATGAACAACATCCAAGCGGACTGGCTCAGCTGGGAGACCGTGAACCCGGGGGAACGGTCCCTCAGCAGGTCCGCCTTCCAGCAGATAGTGCGGAGTTTCAGCCAACCAATACTGGACCTCTTTGCCTCTCCATCAAATGCCAAGACGGACAGCTTCATGTCGACAGGGCACCATCTCTCTGCCGAGGCACCAGACGCACTCAGTCACCTGTGGCCCAGGGGTCTCTTTTATGCCTTTCCCCCTTCCCACTCATAAGCCAGGCGATAACAAGTGCAAAAGGGAATGAGCCAGCGTAATCCTAGTGGCCCCTTATTGGCCTCGTAGGTCTTGGTTCACGGACCTAGTGGTCCTGTCAGCTGGGGAGTGGGTGGAACTTCCCCCAGTCCCGGACTTCCTGTCTCAGGGGCCTCTGTTCTACAAACAGCCATGGTTTCTGAGACTGACTGCCTGGCTGTTGAAACCCAGATGCTTTCTCTGAGTATCATAGATACTCAGAGAAAGTAGTTAAGACCCTTCTGGCATCTAAGCACAAATCCACTAGATGCATGTATCCGTGTACTGGGGTGTGTTTGTTCACTGATGTCAGGCCAATCAGGTGTCTACTCGCTCCCCAATGATTGCTCAGATCCTGCAATTCTTACAAGAAGGCCTGGACAAGGGCCTGCACCCCAATTCTCTCTCTAGACAGCGGACTGCATTCGGTAGTGTCCTGGGGACGTGGGGGGTGGGGGAGGGTTATGCCTGTCAGCACATCAGAGAGTTTCTGCGTGCTGCATGACAGCTCTTCCCTCCAGTGGCAGACAGGTTTCCTTCATGGAATCTTAATGTAGTCCTAAAGGCTCTCTCAGCACCTCCTTTCAAACTCCTCTGGGAGATCTCTTTATACTTTTTGTCTATTAAGGTGGCCTTTCTCATTGCTATTATCTCGGCCAGGAGGATATCTGAGATAGGGACTCTCTCCATGGACACGGCTCTTTGTACCTTTCGTAAGGAATCTGTCATACTTCGTCTGGACCCTTCCTTTGTACCAAAGGTTAATACTGGCCTTCACCTGGAACAGGTGATAGTTCTTTCTACCTTTTGCCCTCACCACCAACACCGCTTGGAAACGTTGTGGCATACTCTCGACCTTCGTCAGGTGCTTAAGACGTATCTGGGTCGCACTGAATCCTTTAGATGGACTTAAAGCCTCATGGTCAGTTACCCCATCCCCGATCGAGGGGGAGGAGGGCTTCACAACCTCGCTCCCCCCTACCTCTCTGCACTTATCACCCTCCATACTCCAGCCCGTGCACTTCGCTCCTCCTCTGTCCCTTCTCTCACCCTTCCACGCCTTCCCTGCTCCCCTAAGCGCCTTCGTCCCTCCATGAACCACGGGGCCCTGCACCGTCGATGCCTAGAAAGTGGACACTTGGGAGCCATCCTGTCAATGGCCTGTTAGCAAGGTGTTCCAAAAAGCCACAAGGTCATCAGGAGAACGGTCATCGAGGTTGGAGGGTAACCCTGAAGAGGATTGAAGCTGAGACATCAATGCAAAGTGTGGGTGCATGGAGCCCAAACATTGTAAGCGAGCACAATATGTGAGACAGTACGATGTCTTGACTGCTTACGTAGCTCACAAGTCAAGGTGGGAGCCTTAATTTACAATTTCCATGCTTTTTTGGAGCATGGTTGAATTTGTCAGAGCCTTAATGTCTCTCTCAAACTAGGGTTTTTTTTTTATCCTATAATTTCCATGTTTTTTGAAAGTGGAATATGCTCAATTCCCTGTCCTAGAACACTACAGTTCCCAGCTCCCCCTGCTTGAACTACTAGCCCCCTCACTACCCTCCCAGACAATCCAAGAATCTTGCCTCCCAGCTCCTGCCCTTTTCTAATCCACTAGCCCTCACTACTCTCCCACAAAACACAGAATTCCTGGCTTCCAGTCTCCCCTGTTCTAACCCAGTGGCCGCACTCCAACCCCAATGAGAACCCAGGAGTGTGGCTCCGAGTCCCTCCCCCATCCCAGAGAACCCAGGGTCTTGACTCCCTGCCCCCCTCCTCTAACCCACTAGCCCCTACTCCCCTCACAAAGAATCCAGGAGTCCTGGCTTCCAGCCCCACTGCTATAAACCCACTATATCCAACTCCCCACCCCACCCCTGAGAACCCAGGAGTACTGGCTTCCCAGCCTTGTAGTGTGATAAAAATTCAAACTCAAGAAATAACTACAATTACACGCTTGAATTTGTTGACACCTCAGCACCTCCAGACATATAACTTGAAATTCACTTTTCCCCATCAACAGGATACAGTCTAAAAACCAGAAAAAAACTTCTGGCTTCAAAATTTAAACACCTGTAACTTTCTTATTTTTCATCCTACCATCTGGTATTTGGACAGCTTCTACCCTCACCCACCCAATCCTCTACAAAATTTCAGAATTTAGGATAAATCATCTCAATCTTATGAGTTGAATTTTTGTGATTTGAACAGAGCGCACAACTGTAGAGCTGCTATACAGCTGCTCCTGGGGCTGTATAATCTTATTTAATTTTATTTATTTATTTATTTAAAACATTTATACCCCGCTGCTCCTGTAAACAGCTCGGGGCAGCTTCCAACAATATAAAACAATTTAAAACAATCAACAATTAAATACTTTTAAAACAGGGCCCCGGGAAACAATATCAACATTAAAACAATAAAACAGGGTAGGGGAGAAAAATACAACCCTAACCCACCCTCCTCAAAGGTCTGGGCAAACAGCCAGGTTTTACAACACCGCCGGAATGACAACAGGCTTGGGGCCAGGCGGGCTTCCTCCGGAAGGGAGTTCCAAAGGCGCAGCCCAGCCATCGAGAATGCCCTCTCCATTGTGGCCCCCCGCTTTACACGGGGAACCTCCAGGAAGGCACCCCCGCTCGACCTCAGGAGCCGCCCTGGGGGCGCGGAGGGCGAGGCGATCCCTGAGGTACGAGGGACCGAGACTGTTAAGGGCCTCATAGACCAACACTAAAACCTTGAACCTAGCTCGGCACGCTATTGGCGGCCAGTGCAGAGTCCGGAGCACAGGTGTAATATGCTCCAGACGGCCCATCCCCATAAGGAGACGAGCCGCCCCATTCTGCACTAGCTGCAGCCTCCGAACCAGGCACAAGGGAAGCCCCACGTAGAGCGCGTTGCAGTAGTCCAGCCTCGACGTGATGAAGGCATGGATGAGGGTGGCCAGGTCGGGGCCGGAGACGAACGGACACAGCCTATGCACCAGATACAACTGGCGGAAGGCAGCCTTAGTGACTGCCTCCACCTGCCGCTCCAGGCGGAGGTCTGCGTCCAATATCACCCCCAGACTCCGGACCTGCTGAGCTGTGGGCGAGCGAACTCCCCCAATCAGGGGGGCCACTACCTCCCTTGCTCTCCCCACCAACATCACCTCCGTGTTACCGGGTTGAGCTTCAGTCTGCTCTGCCGCATCCATTCGGCCACGGCCTCCAAACACTGGGTTAGCATCAAGACAGCCGGGTCTGGGTCAGTTGAAAACGAGAGGTACAGCTGAGTATCATCAGCATATTGGTGATACCACACCCCGAACTCTCTCACGACCTCCCCCAAGGGCTGCATGTATACATTAAATAATAATGGAGACAGAATAGAGCCCTGCGGAATGCCACATGATAAGGCGCGGGGGTACGAGGTCTCATCCCCAGCACCACCCGCTGGCTTCTCGAGAGGAATGAGCGGAACCATTCAAGAACAGTCCCGTCCAGGCCCCCCAGGTCACGCAGCCGCCTCACCAGCAGCCTATGGTATCAAAAGCGGCCGAGAGATCTAGCACGATGAGAAATGTTGAACATCCTGCATCCATCTCCTGGCGGAGGTCGTCTACTAAGGCCACCAACGCCGTCTCAGTGCCATAGCCGGGACGGTACCCAGATTGAAAAGGGTCCAGAAAACCGATGCTATCTAGATGCCCCTGGAGCTGGATCGCCACCACCCGCTCAATAACCTTCCCTAAAAAGGGAAGGTTAGAGACAGGTCGGTAACTGGCGAGCGCATCCACGTCCAAAGATGGTTTTTTCAGCAGGGGGTGCACCACCGCCTCCTTGAGGCAAAGCGACAACCTCCCCTGCTGCAAGGACGCGTTCACTACCCTCGCCAGCACCGTTCCCAGCGTCTCCCTGGAGGCTTTCACCAGCCAGGACAGGCATGGATCAAGCTCACAAGTGGCCCTCACAGACCCCAAGGCATCCGCTGCATCGGCTGGCGTCACTTCCTGAAACTCCCCCCACAAAGCTGGACCAGACGGGACCTCCGTCCCCTTGCGCTCTTCCCCTACTGCCCCTAATTCGACGTCAAAGTCGGTCTGAATCCGAGCAATCTTGTCTGCGAACTAGTTGACAAACTCCTCACAGCGGGTTTGGGACAAGTCCCCATCCAGGTGGAGGGAGGCCGGACTAACCAGCCCCCGCAGCACCCGAAACAGCTCCGCCGGGCGTGACTTCGCAGACGCTATGAGGATGGCAAGGAACTCCTTCCTTGCCATCTTCGCAGCCTCAACATAGGACCGCAAATGGGCCCTATGGAGAAGACGGTCGGAGTCAGATCGAGTCCGATGCCAGCGTCGCTCTAGCCTCCTGCCTACACGCTTCATACACCGCAGTCCCTCAGTAAACCAAGGGACCCTGCGGTGACGAGACCGAGGCAGAGGGCGTCTCGGAGCCACCCTGTCAATGGCCTCCTCCAGCAAACTGTTCCAATGCTGGACTAGCTCATCCACAGAGTGACCGTCCAAGTCCAAGGTTAACTCCCTCAGGACCTCTTGGAATGTTGTTGTTTTTCGTTCAGTTTTTTACTGTCATCCTCCAGTGCCCCTTGTTCTTACGTAATATGATAATGAATAAGTCTGGATATTAGGGGTGTGCATTTCATTTTTGTTATAACAACTGAAACAAAAGAACGTAACAAATTTCATTTCATTATGAGTTAATAGGAAAAAACTGAAAGACATATTATTGGCTATAACGTTTTTGTCTTTCATCTGAATTTGATGACACTTAGCAGGATTGTATCCCCTATAGAGGGTATTGTGTGCCAAAGTTTGGAAAGATTGGCAAAAGGGATCCAATTGTATAAGCAGTTGAAATATGTTGTTTTACAAACATCTGTGTACATATCCCTGGCTGTAACGTCTGTCTCCCATCCAATTTTGATGAAACTTGGTATGATTATACTCCTCCCCAAGGTTAGTGTATCTGCAAAATATCAGAAGGATTGGATAAAGTGTCTTGATATAGGCAATTTCCAGCATTTCTTGCTTTAACAATTTGTTTTCCCCATAAATTTTACATTAAATATGGCAGGATTGTATCTCGGACCTTCAGGATCATCTCTGCCAAATTGTTGAAAGATTTGATAAAGAGTTTCAAAGTTATAAGCCTGCACAGTATCTGCAGAGAATGAGCCTATGCCAGGGGTTCTATTATGTTTGCCACTGTGGTACAAGATGTTTGTGATGCCAGTTGGCCAGCAGAAATGTCACCCATATATTATTCTGTGCTGTGACCACCCCAAACCCTGTCTTGTTACTGGCAAGTTGGAAGCTTTCGCACACATAATGCCCTCTGTTGGGTACAATCCTGCCAAGTTTCATTCAAATCAGATGAAAAACAGAAATGTTACTCATATCCTCACCACATGGACCAGCCAGCCATCATTCTTGATGTAACCAAGCCGAGCACGTGCACCTGGGACCTCACATCTTCGTGAATGTTACATCCCTTGTCTCTCCTTCTGTTCCCCTTCGTCTGTGTGCGCGCACGCGCACGCACACACACAGTGTCTCAGATTGTAAGCCCTAGGGCAGGGACGGTGTCTATTCCATTACTTTGTAAAGCACCAAGTACCTTGCTGGCACTATATTAAATGCTTGCTAATAATAATGCCAAAAATGCGTGTTCCAGTGAAACCAGTGGAAATCAAAGTAAAAGCGAAACAAAGACTAACTAAATATTATGAAAACGAATTAGAGTTACTGTCATTTTAATAATGAAAATGAAAGACAATTACTGTGCACATCCCTGCTGGATATCCACTATAGTTGACAGAGCTTCATTTTGCATCTACTGTTGTTTCTCTGCTTTATTCTTCTCAGTAAATTAAACACTCAAGACTATAGGGTTGCAGAGACCTGACCAGCGGGTAGAAATTGGTCTTCTGTCCTGCAGTTGCATAAAAATGGATGAATCCTTAAGTCTGAGTCCCAATAAAGTGTATAGGACAGAATAAGACCTTATTCTCTAATACTGTGTGTATGTACTTGAATTTATACACACACAGACCCTTTTCAAACAGGGTGCTATGCATGGGGGGATGGGTGGCCGGCATGGCAGGTGGGCAGTGCGTAGGGGTGCGTTCCCACCCATCTCCACGCACGGAGCAACGGCCACTAGTGCCCATTGCTCCATGCATGAGTGATGGCTAGAGCACGAGAGCACACACGCACCCTCACCCACCGGCCACGGCATTCCCACAGATGCCGCCCCCATCTCCCCTGCACCTGCTGTGGCGATCACACAGACGACACTCCCAAACGCACATGTGTGTAAGGGAATGGGGAGCGTCCGTGCAAAAAGGCCCACAGAGAGAGAGAATATTAGGAAAAAAATGTAGAATTTAATTGGAAGTTGTGGAAGGGGCTTTAGGTTGTAACTTTTTATTTCCTTTTTCAAACAAACTGGTACAAAAAGCTAGGTTGAGTTGAAGATTGACTAAATTAAACTTGATTTTTATAATGCGTCTTCCAGGTTGTGTTTCGTGGCGGAAGACTTTAGAATTCGCATGCAATTCTATGCTGTTTTAATCACCAGAAATGTTTTTGAAAGCCTGTTGAAAGAGTGCATTGAACTCGGGTCCCTGTCTACGGTTGTCAGTGATAACAATGATCACAGTGGACTGTGAAGAGACTTGGTAGGAAAATTGATAAGCAGCGGTGGTGAATTGCTTTAGTTGAGGAAAAATGGTTAAAAACCAAAGGTAAAGCTGCTGTGGGCACATGCTGTCAGCTCCTGAAAGTGGAGAAAGGAAACACCAAGAATCTGGTTAGCTTTGTGCTAGTGACTACCAGTTGTGGCTGTTGGTTGGTTTTAATATTCCTAATTCCTCAGGTCCTTCTCACCTCTCCTCTTCCACTGCCAAACATCCCATTTCACTTATTTTGTTAGTCTGTCCATACACAATAATGAAAAACTTAAAAACAATTGTAGTTTTTGTGTTTGACCATATGCCTATTTTTATTCGACACAGTCTGAAACCATGTTGATTTAAGAGACTTTACCTCTATGGTCTTGGTTCCTCCCTGCCGCAGTTCAGCAGTAATTTCTGTCTTATCCTTTACTTGTATTGTTAACAGATGTTTTGTCCAGCCTGAATGCTCTTCCACATCTGTTAACTTTCCTCATCTTCTAGTTCAAACAGCCCTCCACATTCTTATTTTATGTATCAGCGGTCTGGTTCCACTTTTGTTAAGGTGGAGCCCATTCCTTCTATGTAGGCGCATACTTCCCCGAGACATCTTTCACTGCTTAACAAATTTAAGTCCCTTCTCCCACCCCAATGCTACCTTCTCATCAGTGTATTCAGACCCTGAATTTCTTTGTTACTACTTACCTGTCTGACAGTGGAAATATTTAATAGAAAATTACCCCAGAAACTCTGGTCTACTTGGTAGCAACATAAACTCATTTTTACTCCTTCCTATATCACCCGTACTAATGTGAATTGTGACAATGATCCTTTCCCAGAACTCACTCAAAATCTGTCTTGATATCCTGTGAAATGTTCTCTTGTACTTTTGAACGTCCAGAGTAATCAACCAACAGGTTTTTTTTACAGTCACCACATCCTGGGCTATTTCTAGCAGTCAAATAGTGCATTATGATGATGGGCAAAAATGGACGTGCAGCTGGTGGGACTGCTCCCCAAGCTGCTCAGAGCAGAAACTGCCGGGCGACATGGCTTGGGGCATCGAACTGACATGACTGCAGTCAGGGAGCCATCCCACCAGCCATACAGCCCGGATATGCCTGGGAGCACAACAAATACGTGGGTGGTTGGCATCACTCCCAGCCCCCCACCCCCCTCCACCATGACAGGCAGACATGGCAGCTGCCCATGGTGGCCCACAAGCTGGGAAAGCCTCTGAGGTTGTCCAAAGGTCACAGCCCCGGCTAGCCCCCAACACCACCCCGGGGAAGATCCAGGCCAACATCTGTCAGTGGGTGTTTACATGTGCCTCTGGGTCCTGGAGCCGAAGCAGGGCCAAATCCTGTCTGGTATTACCCAGTGTGTGACTGTATAAATCCATTTCAGTTTTGTGAGTTGGCACTACTTGCCCATCATATTCAGGAAAAGAATAACCTTGGGTAGTTTGCATCAGAAATATCCTCTCCACTAACTTGGAACAAACATCATTCTTCAGAGATAAATGTTCTGTTATGTTTTTAAAAATACATTATTTTAGAAATCCAAAGGAGAGTTTTGCATCACTGAGACTGCTGCTGTTGTCATATTTTCTCATCTGCGTAGAATATATTTGAAGTACAAATTGATTGATTGATTATTATTTTTTTAGCTTATGTTTTTGCTGTTTCAAATGGTTGCATGTATGTAAGTTTGATAGCTTAGCTCCAGACTAGATAGCATCTCTATATGGATGCATTCTAAAGCAAAGAGAAATCAACAGAAAAGTGTTGAGACTGTCATTGCATGAGCAGCACCAGGGCTGTCTTCTGACAAATGACAAGCAGTATCCCTTCTTTATAAGGTGAGGAAATTGATAGAAAACAGTGAATCTTTAAACAATGTGGCTAACTCCTTTGCATTTTATTTTGAAGTTCTGTTTCTTCTCCTAGCACAATCTGTTACAGTTCAGCAAGTCAGACCTAATGTAAATTAATCATTGGATGCTTGCCATTTTTCCACTCTGGCAGTCAGATGTGTTTGGGAAAGAGACTGTCTATATAGGACAGGTGTCTCTGGCAGCCTGAGAATTCACACTGAACTTTTTAGAGATTTACAGAGAGAAGTGGGAATTCCTTGTATCAGCAGCCTGTTGTTCAAAATTAGAACAGCTACAAGATAAGCTAGAGAAGCAGCATGGAGGTTAGTAGGCTAAAAATCGTCCTTTATTTCACACACAGCTTTTAATTGGCACTCAGTCTATGCACACAATCACTGGCAAAATAGGATGTATGCAAGCCAATATATCAGGCAGGTAGATGTATAGTTGCTGATTTTGTATACTGATTTTCTAGTTGTGAGTATTAGAGGTTAGGTTGAAATCCCTTCTCAAAATGATATTTTTCCCAACTGAGTAGTTACAAGTGCAAGTTCCTTAAAGCATGCCTTTCTGTGGCCATGTGCAGCACTGAACACCCCTAAATGTATAGAGAATAATTTGCATTGCAGAAATGGTCTTGTTAATTATTTCAAAGTGTTAATAAAACTTAAACTTGTAATTTGGTTTATGCTCTTATATTTTTCAAAAATAAGCTTCGACTACTTCAAAATCTCCTGATTCAAGTTAAGGCCATTTGAGAGAGACTGCCACCTCCAAGTCATTCTGTTCCTGGTTATAAGGGCTATATTGCAATTGTCACTAGTCTATAAAGAAGTGCCTTAGTGCGTGGGGAAAGAATCAAATGGGTGGCTCCCAGCATGGCTACCATGACCACAGAGGCAGCCCCTGTCAAGGTCCATGTGGGAGGGCGGAAAAAGCAGGGCTGGCCTTTGCAAGTGACATGTCCCCAGCGTGAGCGCTGGGAAACCTGGGCTCCCCAGCTCTCCTAGCCAGTTCTTGTGACTTGCAGCACCTGTCTTCCCCCCACCCACAGTGCCTATATGAGCAGCAGACTTGTTCGCTGGCTTGACTGGCTGCCACCATTCATACAGGTAGGGGCTCTGACTGCCCATTGCCAGATTTCACAGCAGTTCTCTGTGTGTGGCCATGAGTGGGTGCTCCATGGCTCACAAGAGCGCGTATCCGCCCGCTCCACTTTCAGATGGCTCCAAAGTTCCTCGGTGGCCATGCAGGGTAGCATCCCGTCTGAAAACACCCTATGCTTTTGAAATGTTCCTGCAGTGTTACCCAGTTGAATGGCTTTGTTCCTTCTCCCATGCCACCTGCATACAGGCATACCTAGAACTCCTTCCCTGAGCGCACATGCTCTGCTTCATTCCATCCCAACCTTCAAGTCCCTCCTAATACCGTACCCCTCTCATCAAGCTTTCCGTTGCTCCTCACCACCATAGATTGCTCATCATTGCTTCTCCCTTTACCGTCTTTCCTTCATGCTCCTCCTCCGCTTAAAACTATGCTAAGCAAGTGCAACAGGGAACATCTCGTCTTCTCCCTATGTATCTATGCTTCTCCCTATGTTTCCCTCCAGATTGTGAGTCCTTTGGGGTAGGGACTTGCCTGGCTCTGAACAGGTGGGATTAGTGACCCGTGCCTGGTGCTCTATAAATAATTAATAATTGCATTTTGATAACATACCAGGCAGCCACAGTCACCAGTGTCCATGGAATTGTTTTGTGCAACTATAAATATAATTGGAAGTACTTTATCTTTTGCCAATACTCTGAAATCAAGATGCTAGAGAATAACTAGAAATGTTTGCTTGTTTGTTTTTTAAACAGGTGGAAGTAAAGCCATATGTGTTGGATGACCAGATGTGTGATGAATGCCAGGGCGCACGATGTGGTGGAAAGTTTGCTCCTTTCTTTTGTGCCAATGTCACTTGCCTGCAGTATTACTGTGAGTTTTGCTGGGCAAACATCCACTCTCGTGCAGGACGTGAATTCCATAAGCCATTGGTAAAGGAGGGGGCTGACCGCCCGCGCCAGATCCACTTCCGCTGGAACTAAGCATGGTGAACTATCATCTGCATAAGGAAAGAAGGGTGCATGTGGCTTACTGTGTTTGAAGATACTGACATGCAGAAGAAATAAGTGCATTCTTCTGCTTCTCACCCTAGCTATCAATACATGCATCTTTATCAGCAGCCAAAACACTACAAGCCTCTTATTTTTCACCAAAACCCTACATCTCAGGCTTTCTAATTTTTTGTGATATTTTCATGTTAAAATTAAAAAAAAAAGTTTTTTTGTATTTTCTCCAAGTTATTTTTATATGTAAAGTTAAAATTAGATATGAGAATGTTTTTTGCATAGGGGCACACAGTCTGCTGCTATATTTAGTGGGTGAAGCGTGCACTTATTTCTAAACATGGATTTTTAACTTCAAGATCTGCCCCAGTAATTTACCAAAGGTAGCAAAATAGTGAAGATGGAATATGTCTGCTACAAAAAAAAAGATTATTTTTATTATTGTTACTATTTTCAGTGTATACATAAACTAAAAATTAGGGTTGATTTTTGCTCTCCATTTTGACTTGCAAGAAATAATACCTCAAGATAATCTGATTTATTAGCTATTTTTAAACATTTTTAATCACAAGCTGTATTAGCTTTGCTGCTATATAGGTGTTATATGTAATGCCACCTATTAATACGGGATTGAAACATTTAAGACACACTGCATTAGAGATAAAAATGCAGGCAGCACAATATGGCCTGAACTGCCATAGTTTTAGAATGTGAAAAAAAATGCATGTTTACTTACCTGTATACACCATATGCATGCACTAGAACTATTAACTAACAAGAGGTGAGTTATTGCAAATGTTCAAAAAGGCTCTCTTGAATCTAGGTAGCATGAGCAAATTACAAAATTTGTTACAAAAAAACCAGACTTGCATGAATTATTGTGACTCAAGTTTTTTTTCTTAAAAAGAAAATGTCCTACATGTGTACAATATGCAAATTAGTTTTAGATTAGAAAGTGCAGCCATTTTGTGACCTGGTCGGTAGTGGAATTCAATTTATGCAGACTGGATGTAATATTGTAATCCCTGTGCAATTTTGTGACGTGTGGTTCTAATTAACGTGGTGTGATGTAGTATAGATACAAGTTTGAGTAAAAAAGCTAGAATTTTGTTTTTGGTTTTTTAAAAAACAAACAAAAAACAATTAATTTAAGCCCCCTTGATTGTTCATGGTTAAGACTTCCTCTACAAACCAAAGATGGCCAGCACACTGCTAACCAGTCACCAAATGTGAAACCCTTGAGAAATGCATACAAAAATAAGCTTATATAAGAATGCATAATGCTTTAGTAATTAAATCTTAAGTAAAGTCAAAATGGAGATGGTGTAATATACAGACGGCTAGTTGCATAACTAACTAAATTTTACCTTTAAGACAACAGTGAAATCTGGCTTAAAACTTGCTTACATGTTTGACCTGTGTGCATCGGTGCATCGTGGTCTTCTGTCAAACTGGGGTCACTGTTGCATGAGAAGTAATTACTTGACAGTCCAAGGTAGTATTTTTATTTTGATGAAGGAGTTCCAGTAATGACCTCACTTGTAAATTTTGGGAAAAAACAAAACTGTTTGGAAAAAGGCAATATTTAGTACATTTTTCTTGGTACTAACCACTAGAAAATCATTAGCAGTGTTTTTGTCTGTCTCAGAGCATTTTAATGCAACTAGCCCCTATGTTTTAATGGAGCAAAGAATTATTCTGCAGTCCGAGCAAGCACCCAACAATGGTAAACATT
Source organism: Sphenodon punctatus (assembly GCA_003113815.1). NCBI lineage: Eukaryota > Metazoa > Chordata > Lepidosauria > Sphenodontia > Sphenodontidae > Sphenodon > Sphenodon punctatus. The sequence goes on along the minus strand of QEPC01007439.1, from coordinate 1,347,456 downwards.
AAGATGCAGAATTCAGAGTCTTACTCTAAAGAGATGAAACTACAAGGGTGTTGCTCTTCGCAATCCCTTGGGACAATCCTTCATATAAGCGAAGTGTTGCTCTTATATTGGTTGTCTACAGTGTGCTTTTTTTGTACTGTACAATACGTGGTTCATGTCTAACTCTGCTGTTGTGGTTGTGGTTCAGGTTTTTAATGTTTCAAGTTGATGCTGTTTTAAGAAGAGCTTTTTACTAATTTATTTGTCAATGTTCCCTATTTGTTACTTAACCATGATCCTCCAGATTTTTTGGAGTCTTCTTTTCTAACCTTAACCCTGCCAAACCTTGATCCATTTTGTCATTTGTTATGCACTATTTTTATATCTCTGTGAGAGATTTTTCCAACAGTCAGCTATTTTAAGGCACACTTTTTTTGACTGATGACATCTCCTTTGCTATACCTCAATTTTTGGAACTTAGAAAGAAAAAAAGAAAATCAGTAGTTTTGCAATGTTAATTATTTAGATATAATTTAATTCTGCAGATTTTTTATCTTTATTTTCATATTTTCTGCTTGACTTAAAATTGAAGAGCCTTTAGGTGTATTAAATAATGAAAACCAATGAAAGTACTACAAAATTTGAAATAATTGGAGATGTTGAAAAACCTTTTCTCTTTTAAATAAAGCTACTTAAGCTGTAGGGGAAGATAAAAGAATACCCTTTGGCATGGGTAAAAGTAACCAAAATATCTGGTTTTACTTGTCACTTCATCTCCGGAGCAACTAAAGCTCCAGTGATAGCTAGTACCCTGCATTGCTGCCTCCTTTTTTGTTTTTTCCTTTTTTGTTTTTTTATCTAAGTTCTTATTTTCTAACTGTTGAACACTGTATTGGATTTTTTTTACAGATCATATTTATTTTACTATTTTTGTAGAAGATTGTTAGTTCATTTTGATTGTATTTTTGTATTTTTAAAGCTTCTTCAACTTTTGTTCCACAAATGTTCATATTGCTGCCCACGAGTATGACTGTGGAGGAAAAAAGAAAAATACTTTAAAAATCCACACTTTTTGTTAAGAAGGAAACATTTAGCATTTATATATTTGTGTATGGAAAACACTTGATATTTTATCCCTGTTGCATCTGGCTGCACAAAGCCTCTCCTCAAAGATGCTACAAAACTTGAATATAACACATTTTGGAAGGCTGACTAACCTCGATTCTGTGTTGTGATGTGCAATACTGTTTCTAATGTTTGTATAAAAGAATAACAGTGTAAACCTTTTTAATGCAAATTTATTTTTTTCATTGCATATTTTGCAGATTTTATCCACAGTGTCATTTTTTACTGTCAAAAAAGATACCCCTTTTGTCATTGCAACTATTTTTTAAATCCAGAAATCTTTGTACTGATGTAAATGATTGTAGTTATTTTGGATAGTGTTTTGCTAACAAAAGGAGAGACTTTTTTCATGCATATTTCTATTTTGTTTTTTTGGTTTTTATTTTATTTTAATAGTAGTAAAATACTTGGAATAATTTTTCATATTCTTGTCATTCATATTATTTTGTATTTTTATGTGGAAATATATAATTTTATGACGCTAATTGCTAAAGTTTATTTTATGTTGAATTATTTTTGGAGCTGAAATCTTTGTAATATTAAAGCAACTAGTTTCTAATTCCGAGTTTCTGTATAGAATCGCACAAGTGGTTTATGGAGTGTTTGGATTGTAATTATAAATGGTTCTTTGATATGCAAATTAATATTTTCAGTTGATTTTATTTTGTATTCCTAATGGGGTGTTAAAGCAGTTTTTTATTTTTTTCTAAATAAAAAGAGAACCCATGCTTTTATGGACACTAGGTAATCGCCTTCAGCTTAAACTCTTTTGTTTAAATATTTTAGTTTGTTTTACTGTTATCTTCCAGGTGTCTAAATCTCCAGTCTGTCTGTTGTACTGGTAATTTAATTCTGTAATGGAATAGTTTGCTGCCAACTATTTATATTAAGTAATTTTTAAATATTTGTAATATTGTTGACTGACTAATAAACTATTAAGTTATTGGCACATTTCTTTTTAGAATTTTGTCTTGTAGCAGTCACTGTCAAAAGTGGTCGAAACAATCAAATACGTGGGGTAACCAATGCCCTCTAAATTTCTGTGAATAGGACTGCTGAAAAAAATATTTAATCACGTTTTGGTAGAGTACTTAAGTGGAATCCATATTATTTTTCCCTTAATTGTTGATGGACGCTTTCTTGCATTACATGGGATTGGGGGGGGGAACGACTTCCACGGTCACAATTGTGACTCTGGGTATTTTCAGACGTGATGGGCCTTTTGGCCTGCCACGCTGAACCCTGGATCGGGATCCGTCTCAGATCCCGCTCAGTGATCAGACCGGCCGTCCATCAGATGTGCCGGCCTGATGACTGTGGGGAATGTTGGAGGGGGCGGGGCTGAGTGGTGCGACATGCGGCCGCTAACCCCACACTCCCTCGGCCGGCCGCCCACAGGGAGATGGGTGGGCACAGTTGTCAATTAAGCCGCTGCGCCCGATCCCTACCTGTGATCGGGGCCACAATCCGGGATGGGCCAAAGGTAACACGTTACTTTTGGCCCATCTCAGACAGCCTGAAAGCCAGAACCGTGGTCAATTTTATCCCGGCCGAGTGTTCACTGTGGTCAGCATCTGGCTGGGAGCAAATAGACGTGCACGGATTGCTGCCACCACACCAGATCCACTGTGATTCAGTGTGGTGAGTGCCATTCCTGTCATATCTGAAAATACCCTCTGTTATCAAGGGAATTCACATGTGGGAATGGTTATTAGCACATGTGGAAATTAGCACACTCAGATGGTTATCGGCCCGACACATCAGGGAGGACACACCTTAGACCTTGTGTTTTGCACTGGCCGTGAGGCGGGTATTCCATTAGTGGGGGAGATATCAGCTGTGCCCTTGTCATGGATGGATCATTGCCTCCTGCAGATCTCGCTTCTAGCACATGTCTGCCCCCAGAAAGGTGTTGAGCCGATTTGGATGGTTCGCAATCGGAGGATGATGGAACCGGAGCGGTTCTGGAATGCTCGGGGGGAAATACCCTCTGACTTGAAATACCCGCCTTGACGACCGTCTCATCAATGACCTCGTGCTGTGGAACACCTTACTGACGGAGGCCATTGATCAGACGGCTCCTAGGCGTCTGCTGCCCAGGCGGCAGCTCTGCAGACCTCCTTGGTTTTCTGAGAAGCTGCGGTTGCTGAAGCGAGCTGGGCAGCGGTTGGAGCAACAGTGACGTCCTTAACGTACTGAAGCCAATAGATTGCGGCACAGAGCCAGTTTACAAGCCTATGCTGTGGCTATGCGGGCAGCAAAGAGAGAGTTCTTTGCTGCCCTCATAGCGTCCACAAAATCCTGTCCAGCGGAACTGTTCTGGGTAGTGCGGGAGCTAGTGAGTCTGGCCGCCCTCAGTCTTGGAGTGGAGTCATCTACTGCCTGCTGTGACATGTTTGTGGATTATTTTGTGGACAAAATCACTTGTATTCAACACAATTTAGACGCAACATTTATTACACTAGAGAAACCAGAGGTTATGGAAGCCCCGTCTTTTCTGGGCTCAGTTTCAGTCAGTGATGCCCGCCGATGCAGTGGATGTTCTTGGGGCGGTCAGGGCCACTTCTTGTGAATTAGATCCTTGCCCGTCCTGGTTGGTTAAGATCTGCTGGGAGACAATGGGGCTGTTGCTGGCTGGGGTGGTCAATGCCTCCCTGTGGGAGGGCAGAGTGCTGTGCTGTCTCAAGGAGGCAGTGCTGCGGTCTCTGCTCAAAAAAACATCGCTTGACGCTGGCTTCGCAGCCAGCTATCGGCCTGTCTCTAACCTTCCCTTTTTAGGGAAGGTTATTGAACAGGTAGTGCCTCGGCAGCTGCAGGAGCATCTTGATCCCTCTGTCCAGCTTTCATCTGGGTTATGGCACCGAGACTGCGCTTGTGGCTTTGGTAGATGACCTGCGCCGAGATATGGATTGGGCTCATTCGACCCTGCTGATCCTGTTAGATCTGTCAGCTGTGTTTGACACCGTTGATCATGAGATGTTGGTGATGCGCCTGCGGGACTGTGCAGGAGTGGGCGGGACTGTTCTTGAATGGTTCCACTCGTTCCTGACCAGAAGAACCCAGCTGGTGGTTTTCAGGGTCTCTTTTTCATCATACCGAGACCTCTCGTGTGGAGTTCCGCAGGGTTCTGTTCTGTCCCCTCTCCTGTTCAACGTGTATATGCAGTCGCTCGGCGAGGTGATTAGGGGGTTCAGTGTACAGTGTCATCAATATGCTGATGACACCCAACTGTACTCTTTTTCAACAGACACAGGCCCGGCAGTCTCAGTGCTTACTTGGTTCCTGGGGGCTGTGAGGGATTGGATGAGGATTAATCGACTGCGGCTGAATCCTGACAAGACGGAGGTGATGTTAGTGGGTAAGGCGATGGAACTGGCGGCCGTCCATCATTGATGGGGTCTGTCTTCCGTTGACCTCCCAGGTACGGAGTCTAGGGGTGCTCCTCGGTGTGCAAGGTCCCCCTGGATCTCCAGGTGGAGGCTGTGGCGAGGAGTGCTTTCTGCCAGTTGCATCTGGTGCAACAGCTTTGGCCGTTGGTTTCGGACTCTGACCTGGCCAGTCATCCATACTTTCATCACCTCTCAACTACACTTCTGTAACGTGCTCTATATGGGGCTACCCATGGTGAAGTCTCAGAAATTGCAGCTGATGCAGAATGCAGCGGCCCGTCTCCTAGTGGAACTGGGCTGCCGGGAGCATATTACACCAGTGGTCCGCTCTCTGCATTGGCTGCCGGTGGTTTTCCAGGCCCGATTCAAGGTGTTGGTTCTAACGTATAAAGCCCTAAACGGTCTGGGCCCTGCCTGTCTGTGAGACCATCTCACTCCCCGTGTCTTGGATCGGCCCCTGTGGTTGTCCGGGGGTGCCCTGCTCGAGGTCCTCCGAGTTTCTTGGGTGGCCATGCAAGAGAGGGCATTCTCTGTGGCCGCACCTATGGAACTCCTTTCCAGTGGGGACCCGGCTGGCCCCGGACTGCCCTCCTCTTCTGAAAAGTTGCAAGACCTGGCTGTTCCGCCAGGCATTTGACGGGGGAAAGGGGTGATGGGTGGAGAGTGGTAGGGCGTAGGGGATGGTTGTCTTTTCGGTTTCCTCCTTTTTATGATGTGTGTTGTTTTTTATTGTTGTAAGCTGCTCAGAGCTGCCTGTGGCAGGAGGAGCCAGGTAATAAGTCCGTAAAATAAATAAATATGCTATTCCACATTTATGCCGTGAAAACACACATCCTTGCAAGAATTACATTTGGGGACCTAGTTATGCGTGAGTGTTCTTGTGGCATAAAAGCGGTATAGTGCATACTCACATGTGCTACTTACCACGATAACAGAACCACAACTGCAATTGCAGAAATTATCTCCCTTCCACCCCATGTAACGTTGGAGAGCACCCGAAGTTGGGTTTTTTTAAAAAAAAAGTCTTGTAAAAGTTGTATTTCTGAGTCAAAATTCCATGTAGGGGGCTTCTGGATGTGTACAGGGTCGCAATCTCAACTGATACTCAATATATCTTGCAGCTCTGTTGTTTTCTGGGGTCAAGGAATTATATGTCTCAAAATAGTCATGTAGAAATCTTTTGGAGAAATGACTGTCTTACACTGTAATCACAATTACAGTGGCTTATCTGCGGGATCACCTCACTCCCCATGTGCCCGTGCGATCCCTGAGATTGTCTGTGGGAGCTTTTTTGGAAGTTCCCCGGGCGAGGTGGGTGGCCACCGATGTTAGATCTTTTTTGGTGGCTGCCCCTGTGCTGTGGAATTCGCTCCTGGAGGAGGCTTGGTTGGCCCCCACTCTCCTGTCACTTCGATTATGTAAGACCTGGCTGTTCCAACAGGCCTTTGGCAAGCGGTATGGGGTGGGTGAGGTTGGGGGGGAGGGAGTGTTTTGGGGTGTTTTCGTTTTTCCTTGCATAATATGGAATCTTTAATTGTTTTAAATGTTTTATTGTTTTTATAGTTGTTGTTCACCGTCCCAGGCTGCCCTGTGTGCAGGAGGGGCGGGATACAAATTTTATATAAATAAAATTAAAAATTAAAAAATAAAACTGCACTATGTCATGTTGTGGGTTTGTAAGCAGAACTCCCTATTAGCATTCATTTGATAGAAGTCTTTCTTCCCTTCCTGAAAATATTTACCCAACTTCCTTACATTTCTTCCAGCTTCCCTTTTTGATGTTTCCATTTTGCCAGCTTCTGTGTAAAACATCTTTGTGAAGCATCTTAACAGTAGGGTCAACCAACAGAGCAAAGGGCTTGTGTATCCTGGACTGAGTTAAATTCAGGCTAGCTTGGATTGCCATATGAGAGCTAATAGTAATTTCAATTGGATGCTGTCACATTTGAGGTTTACAGCTAGCCCCAGGTACCCCAAACATACACAGAGATGCTTGCTGGTTTAACTACAAATGTATTAACTCAGTAGCACAGGTAAACATGTAACAGAAACAGTGAACAGCAGATTCAACACAAGGATCTGCTTAAGGTACCGCAGTCCCCAATTAATATAAGCTGACTCAGTTAACAAAATATAACATCTATCCTTCCCCCTAAGCCAATTCCTCTGTGTGTGTGTGTGTGTGTGTGTGTGTGTGTGTGTGTGTGTGTGTGTGTATATATGT
>QEPC01007439.1:1265328-1283345 GCA_003113815.1 Sphenodon punctatus | reverse complement strand
CAGCGACCCGAAGCCCGCACCAGCAGGTACTAGGGTGATCCCTGGGGTGGGGGTGGTTTAAAACCCCCCCATCCCAGGGATCACCCTAATACCTGCTGGTGTGGGCTTCAGGTCACCACCACCGCCAGTATGGCGGCGGCCCAGAGCCTGCACTAGCAGGGATTTCGGCTAAAAAAAATTTTTTTAAAAAATCCAGGCTGGGGAGGGTGGGTGGGGGGTGACCCCCCCCTTCCACTCATGCAGCCTGGACGGGGAAGGGAAAGTGTTTGTTTTGGGGTTTTTCCATTGATTTCAATGGGGACAGTTCCCATTGAAATCAATGGAAAAATACCGGTACCAGTATACTGGCTCTAATCCGGTAAACCGGGTTTTTGGGAACTGGTATCCAGTAAAACTGGTATCCGGTTTTTGGGTGAAGTCCCACCCCTAGTAATTTCTGCTGTGTAAAGTCTTTTATGGTGTTGGAAATGTGGGTATTAAGATCTGCTGTGATGTCTTGGTTGAGGAGTTTGTAAGTTTTGTCATCTTTAAGTTGTCTCAGGACCTCAGAGATGTAATCTTCTGTTTTAAGAACTACTACTGCACCACCTTTGTCAGCAGGTTTAATGACAATATCTCTTCTTTTCTGAAGATTTGTACGGATGGTTCTTTCATCCCTGGTCAAGTTGTCAAAAGTGGGTGGAGGTCTCTGGTTGTGTATAATTCTGCCAACTGACAGCAAAAACGTTTCTAAGACTGGATTTCTGTTTATAGTGGGTGTCCAGGTTTTGGGTGGGAGAAATTGATGGAGGGGGTGTAGCAGGGAGCAGTCCAGGGGGGCTACTACCCCTTTAAGAAGGGAGCTGTGGGCACCAGCCAGGTGGCTGGGCACACACAAGGGGTGTGGCAGAGCCAAACCCAGAGCTGGGGGTCAGCCAGAGGGCTGAGAGCATGCCCATGGGCTTCAGCCCATAGCGATTCAGCGAGGAACCAATCTGGGTTAAATACAGGCTGCAAGACAGAGAGTCAGAGTGGACAGGACACTGGCCCTTTAAGACTGAGGAGGGAAAGCCTGGCCACGCCCACTCTGCCAGTAGAAGAGGAAGACTGAGTGAAGGAGAACCCAGTCTCTGCCAGGGAGTGGAAGGAGCAACATCTTCCAGAACGAGCCTGCCTGGTCTACGCTCTCCAAGGTGCTGAGGCTGGAGAACCAGAGAGACCCAGGCAAGGTACAGAGGTTGGGCCCAGGAAGGGAGCCTCTTGGCTGAGGAAGGCTTGGCCAATGCCTGGGGTTGCAAGGCCTGGCTGAAGGGACTTTGGGACTTATGGTTGAATTGCTCTGAGGCCTGAGAGAAAGGGACCTGGGCCTGTAGGGTGAAGACAGATGAGCCAGACCCTCTGGACTGTGGGTGGTGTCCTGAGAGGGTACCCCCTGCATGGAAGGAGGGGGTTCAGCCGATGCACTAGGCTGACACGGCATAGCAGGGAGAGAGCTAATTCCCTTGAGTGCGACCCCAGCGCCTTGTGTGGCCCTGAGCCCCCCCCTCCCCCACTACAGCAAGTGTTTAGTGTAATCCTGTGTGTTGGCTTCAGTATCATCATAAAAATACTCTGTCAGCCTGCATCTTCTTTCAAATGATTTGATGTCGCTCTTCATCTGGGCTCTATTGTATTCTCTAGGAGTCGGACAGAAGTTGAGTCCTCTGGATAGAAGTTTGAGTTCACTCTGTGATATGCTCCCATCTGAAAGATCTATCACCATTTTAGAATCTGTTATTTCAACACTTTCGGTATCTCGGGTTGGATCCTATGCACTGCAGAGAGAATCTTCTGTTTTTTGGGAGTTTATTGTTGTACTTGTATTTCTGCATGGTAGAAAGAGTTTCTCTAAAAATTGATCCCTGTAGAATAGAGTTGTGGGCACCTGCGCTCATGCCTGGAAAAAGGTTGAGAACCCCTGCTCTATAGGGCTGAGCCCTGGAGCTCACTGGGGGATCCTCACTGCTGCCAAGGGTGCCCAAGTGGTCACCTCTTGAGGCAGCTAAGTAGGATCAGCAGGGGCTGGTTCAAGGGAAACTCACCCGATCCCCAAACTCCTACAGCAAGCACTGGTCTTTGCTGAGACTACTCGTTGTCATTGTTGCTATTGTCACTCCTCCTTCTCTTCACTAGACTAAGCACAAAGCAAAATAACTGAAAGAACTTTGTGTTATTTCCACAAAGCAAGAAAATGACACACGGATCTGCTCCTTCTCTAGCAAATGAAGAGTAGCAAAACCATTTTCTAGAAAAAGTCTTCCAGCCAAAACATGAAGACTTCTCCCTTAAGCGTATCTATTCTGCTCAGCCGAGCCTCAAACCCAGCCAACTCTGGGGTACAAGTCAGGGTGACCTCAATGTGGAACCAACCCAGATGCTTTTTGAGGTTGCCCCTTTCCAGGCTATTGTCTGCACCCAAGGGCAAAGTTCAGTTTTGTCCAGGTGCCAATTTGTCCAATAAGTCCCCACAAATGTTCAGCTTGGGTAGTGGGCATCGCCTATGCAGATTAGGTGTTTCATATACATACACCCACTGTCCACACTGCTCTTCTTGCTCTCCACTCCTCCCCACTTCTGCCGGTCATTGGAACCCCAGGGCTACACATAGACAACAGCCTACTTCATCAGCTCTGCCAGGCTGGTACCTTAGGGGCGGGGAGGGGGGGACTAAGGCGCAGATCCTGCAAGAGGGACAAGCCAGAAGTACATCTGTCACAGCAAGGGTCGGGAATCTTTTGTCTCTTGTGGGCCACTTTGAACATTAGTACAGACTCCATGGAGTAGATAGACTTTGGGGCAGGGGTGCTTAAGGGGTGTTCCTCTCTTCGCTTCACTGGCTTCCGCTTCCTGAACGAATCCTGCACAAGCTCCTAGTCTTCACCTATAAAGCTCTTCACAACCTCGCTCCCCCCTACCTCTCTGCACTTATCGCCCTCCATACTCCAGCCCGTGCACTTCGCTCCTCCTCTGTCCCTTCTCTCACCCTTCCACGCCTTCCCTGCTCCCCTAAGCGCCTTCGTCCCTTCTCACTTGCTGCCCCCCATGCCTGGAACTCCCTCCCTGTCCACATCCGCCTTGCCCCCTCCCTTCATACCTTCAAATCTCTCCTTAAAACTCACCTCTTTCGCTCTGCTCTGTCTGACTCTTTATCCTGCTGAGCCACTATTCCTATACCTACGATCGGTTTACCCTTATCCTTGCAACATGGACCTGCCTGCTGTCATTCTCATCGTAACCAAGCCAAGTACGTGCACTTGAGACCTCGCATCTTCATGAATGTTAGACCCCTTGTCTCTCCCTCTGTTCCCCTTCCTATGTCTCTCTCCCAGCTCCTGTCGCTCAGATTGTAAGCCCTAGGGGCAGGGACCGTGTCTATTTTATTACTTTGTAAAGTGCCATGTACACTGCTGGCGCTATATAAATGTTTGTTAATAATAATAATAATAATAATAATAATGCTCAGAATGGGGGGAAGGAAAAGGGTCCAGATCATAGATACATCCCCTATTCATGACGACATGCCATCATCTTTATCCCCTTCTCCTGGGCTTCCCCTTTCAGTGCTTGAGGATTGGATCCCTGGGCCAGATTCAGGAAGCGGGAAGGGGCCAAATAAAAAACAGTTGCTGGCCAGGCTGGGCCCACAAACTGGAGATTCCCCTCCTCTGTGTTACAGCAATTGTGGGAAATCTTCTTTTCTATGTCTAATCCACGGTCTCAGTATGAGCGTATGGCCATGGGTTCTATGGGCTATTTGTAGGGATGGGACTATCGGTATCAGATTAATCCGATAATACCGATAATGGGCAGTATTGGATTAATATTTACCTGTATCGGAATATTCGAGTTATCACATTGCCGGTTTTACTGGATTTTTTACATTGACGCCATTTAGTAATGGCCGCAATGTAAAAAACCCGGTAAAATCACCAGTGTTAAAAATCTGATATTCCAATACCAGTAAATCCAATTTTGGGAGAACCAATACATTTGGTATCTGGTAATCCCCCTGGAGTCCCACCCCTAGCTATTTGTGCATTGTATATAACACAATACCTCCTAATGGCATTGATCCCTTATTACTATAACTAAACTGCCTAACTGAGTCAGAACAATGGTCCATCTTAGGCCAGTATTGTCACAACCTGACACGGCAGCAGGGGTTTCAAATTCGGGTCCAAATTCAGCTCTTCCAGGGTCTCTGGCAGAGGCCATCCCGGCTTTCTACCTGAGACCCCTTCAAGCCCCCAGCAGAGGTCTCCCCCAGGCGTGCTGCCAGGAATCCTGAAGTGGAGATGCTGGGGACTGAACCTGGGATCTTATACATGCAATGCATACACTTGTACCACTTGAGCTGTGGCCCCTCCCTTCGTCGGCCTTGCTTGTTCTACTGCTTTCCCTAGCATAGACTTTTCTACGTCATAGCAGCATTGCCAATTTTTGTGAATTTATCACAAGAAACGCGATTTCTAAGCCTCACTCTTGATCCTGCAATTAATGTTGCAGGGCTACTGACCTCCGCTCTGGTGACTGCTCCCTGCTTCCCTCTGCATTCTGCAGAGCTAAGCTTGCTCTCTGCAAACCCAGCCACACTTCAGATCTTAACTGGGACCCAACTATACATTATCTGAGTGGAGAGGGGAGCAGAGAAGTCTCTTCCCAGTTGTGTTCAACACTCTCATGAATCCCAGTTTCCAAGGGGACTGATATCAGGGCGGCACACAGTGCACCTTGGATTTGTCACAGTGGAAACAAGACCAATTAGAGTGTTGCACACAATTGGGAAAAGGCTTCCTTGTTCCCGTCCCCACTCAAATAATTTATGGTCGAGTCCCAGCTAAGCTTTGTGGTGTGACTGGGGACACAGAGAGCAAGCTCGGCTCTCTGAAAAATGCAGAGGGAGGTAGGGAGCAGAGACAGCCACCAGAACAGAGCCAGCAGTCCGGGGGTGAGGTGAGTTACCCAGTGTCCTGACATTTCCCAGGATGCCCCAATAATTTTTACATTTTTCAGGAAATCTCATGATATCTCACACTAGGACTGAGATTTTGGCAAGATCTCAGTCTCGGTGTTCAATCTTGCGAGAATTTTTCATGAGATTTTTTTTTATTTACTAGGAAAAGCCCTAGCAGTGAGTGAGCCTGTCCCCAGCCTCAGGGCCATCGCTAGGCCTGGACTTCAGCATTGCCAGCTCTCATGAATTTATTGCAAGAGACACAATTTCTAAGTCTCGTTCATGATCTTGCAATTAGTGTTGCTAATCTTGCGAGATTGGGAAACTTGACGGGAAGTGAGAGGACTAGGAAAATGGGTAAGAAGGCAGGAGATTATAAAGGAGGAGTTATGATGGGCAGGACGGGGAGAAAATTTCCCTACCAGCACAGGGAACAGGGGAGTGGGTTGGTGCTGATGAGGAACTCCTGTGTACACGGGGCATGGGAGTGGGGATTGATTGGCATAGGATTTTAAAGGGTGGGGTTTGGGGGGTTTGTAAAGGGTCTTGTCCCTTTGTATTGTTTTTTAATTATATTGTAAACCACCTAGAGTCCATGAGTTGAGCAATGAAACATGTAAAGCCAGCCCCGGCCAGCAGTGTGGGCAAAGAGGGGCACCAGACTAAGGGGATGGATGAGGAGGGTGCTGGACCCCTGAGCTTCTGGACCCCTCCCCCCCCATTGTTCCATTTCTTTCTTACTCCTTTACCACTGCACACTCATTCCATCTAGCCTTCAGGTTGCCCAGGTCCGGACCTTTATATTGTTCCCTTTGGGATTTTCAGGTGGCAAGGATTCCTAAGACTAATAGGTAGGGATGGGTGAACGCGGTTCGGAAGTTCAGAGTTCAGACCGAACTTGAATAGTCCGGTCGACCGAACCGAACGTGCGAACCAAATTTGAATTTGAACGTTCAGTTCGGATGCGTTCGGTGAGTTCGGAATTGAATTTCCATTGGTTTCAATGGAAAACACATTATCGGCTGTAACTTTTTTGTTTTTTAAGCTATGTGGCTGAAATTTGGGGTGCCTCTACCTTCAATAGAACTCATTATGTGCACCAAATTTCAAAACAATTGGATAAAGGAATCCGATTTTAGAAGCAGTTGAATTATTGTATTTTGCAATATTCTACATATACATTCTTAGCTGTAACTTCTTTGCCTCACATCTAATGTAGGTGAAACTTGTTCAGTTTATACCCCTTCCCATATTAACTATCTTTGCCAAATTTCAGAAGGATTGGAAAAAAGGTCTTGGTGGTATAAGCAATTAACATATAAATGTATGTCTGACTATAACATCTTTGTAGTCCAACCAGTGTACATGAAATTTGGCAGGGCTATATATTTCACTTTCATGATCATCTCTGCCAAATATCAGAAAGATATTATAAAGGGTCCCAATTTTATATGCCTGTACAACATATGTAGAGAAGGGGCCTATGCCTGGGATTCTCTTATGTCACTGTGGTATAAGATCGGTTTGTGATGCGAATTGGCCAACAGAAATGTCAACCAAATATCCTCATTCTGTGCTGGGACCATCCCAACATATCTCCCCCACTTGTTTCTGGGAAGTCAGAAGCATCTGTTTAGGAAAGAGTCAATAGAGATTCTCTTATGTCCTCTGTCTCAGTGCTGCAGGATGTGATTGTGATGATAATTGGCCAGCCTGGATGTGTTTAAACTATGTCTCCTGACTGCTGGGATGCTATCTCAGAAGTCCCAGTTATGTTGCTTATGCCCGCCTCAGGGCCGCCCCCTATGCCCACCTCGAAGCCACTACCAATTGGTCCTGTAAAGCTAGAAGCTTGCAGTAATGTGTTTGGCCATTGAATGTGTCTGTCAGTCTTTGGGGTTGCTCCACATCCTTCCTCCTACAGTCTCTCTCCCCCTGCCATGCAGGGTGCCTGCCTCTGACTGGCACTGAATATGCTGATATTCATCTGAATAATGATCTTCACAGGGACAACATCAATTGCTTATATAATTGGGTCCCTTTATCAAAATCTCCTGTACATTTGCTGAAATGGCAGGAAAGGTATTTGATACATTCTTGCCAAATATCCTGTAAACAGAATGGAATATCAAAATGTTACAGCTGGAAATGTATTTTCAGGTTAATGTCTTATACCCTTGGGACCCTTTAGCCACTCTTTCTAAAAATTGGCACAAGTATTAAGCATATGGAGGGACATAATATGCATAAGTTTCATGAAAATTGGATGAAGATAAAGAAGTTGTAGCCATGAATGTGTATGGAGCTTTTCTTAAAATCACAACATTCAATTGCTTCTGAAATCGGTTTCCTTTATCTAATCATTTCGAGTTTTTGTACAGGTAGTGCACTCCATCGGAGGTAAAATCTCCCCAAGTTCCATCAAAATCGAACAAGAAACAAAAATGTTATAGTTGGAAATATGTTTTTTGTTTTTTTCCCTTTATTTCAAAAACCAAATGTCATTTTCAGTTCCTGATTGCACTGAACTAAAGACTGAACCGAGCCCGACAGAACCAAATACCGAATCTGACTCAAAGTTTGACCTGAACCACTGAACAGCTGAACATCCGAACATGGTTCTGCTCGCACATCTCTACTAATAGGCTACAAATTCCCATTATCTGCTGTCGCCTTGTTTTTAACACGACTCATTTAGCTTACTATAGCTGCAGCTGTCACAGCTGCAAGGTACAACTTTGCATAAATATCTAGCAGGCAGAGGGGAATCCAATTGGGAAAAACAGGCAATGGGGGGAGAGGGATATTGACAGCAAAGCCACTTTTTGATAAAAATGCCTATGCAAACAGCACAATGAAAAGCTCAGAGTTTGTTTGGCTCTGGGGTGTGAATATTCTCACACAGCTTCAAGTCTTCACACTGTTGGTAACAGCTCTGGAAGCTTGATTTCCTAGAGCATCTGGAGGCCTATGAATGTATTTTGAAACTGCTCCTGCTATGCAGGCTGCGAGCAGAGAGACACCATGAACTCAAGAAGGAAAACTACCTCTTCTTAACTCCTACTGTACTCTCCATATGAATCTCATCCCTTTCATCCATCAGGATAACGCTGAAAATTCCCCAAACACTAAGGCCGTTTTTAGACGAGCGCGGCAGCGCCCGCGCTTGTTTTCAAAAAAGCCGGCAGCCCGTTCCATACGTGACGCTGCCGCCGAATACGCGCATGTGCGGGCGATGCGCTTCCATTTCCGGCCGCGTATGACCAGCCTCGATCGCCGACCCGGTCTGTACGCACCCGGAAATGGATGCGCGTCGGCCGCGCATGCGCGTATTCGGCGGCAGCGTCATGTGTGGAACGGGCTGCCGGCTTTTTTAAGAAACAAGCGCGGGCGCCGCCGCGCTCGTCTAAAAACGGCCTTAGTCTTTGGCTCCCTAGGCTGATTCATGAAAAACAAAGTTATTCTCTCTAGGATTCTTCAAGGTTACACTTGAAATTGTTTAATGAGGAAGAGTAGTTGCATACCAAGATCACACACTCCCATAGTCAACAATACCATTAACAGAACTGGCCTTACACAGAGACCACCAGGGCCTAGGCCAAGGGCCTCATGCTTTCAGCCACCTTCTGCTTTTGAAGAGGAAAACATTCCTCCTGATGTCTCATCAAAGTGATGGCACTCCCACTGCATCTCTCACAGTTTGAGAGGCTTACCACCTCTCAGTTTGACCTGGAGACTCCCACAGGCCAAAATGGGAGTCTCAAGTTCAAACCATGAGAAGTGGCAACCCTACCTCAGGGGTGGCTGCAGTGGCAAAAATGTTGCTCCCAGGTTCTTCCTACAGGACCTGCTGATTTCCTCTGGCCTCACCCATTCTAAGAATGGCCCTGACCATTACCAGTGGCAGGGTGAAACCAAGACAACTGGAGTATTTGTCAGGCACAAGCTATTAAGCCTGTTCCATCTGACCTGAGCCCCATTAGACATACTTTCCAAGAGTATCTTTTTTGCCCAGTACCACAGCAGGTTTTGTTACCTTGTGCCAATCTCCAAGCAATATAAGATTTGTACCAGGTTCAGCAGACGAGGGGTGTGGGATCACTGACATCTCATTAATCCAGCTGGAGAAAGAACTAGCTGAAAGAAAAGGAAACTGGAACTGAGTGAGGCCCTCACTCGTTCAGGGGGCAGGAATGGGGAACCTTTTCTCACTTTAACAAGCTTGGGATAAGCAGGGCTATCAAAGAACAAAGAAAGATAACACCCAGGCAGGAGGGAGCTGAAAACTAAAAGAGGAAGGATATGTATGGGTGTGTTTGTGAGAGATGATTCTTTAGCTGCTGAAAAAGATCGAGGCTGCTTCCACCTGGGATCCTCCAAGTGTCTTGAAAACTAAACACTTTAGAGCCAAAGTCAAAGCACCCATTTGAGATGTTTGAATTTTGACTGGAAGGCACTGGAAGGGAGACTTCTAATGTGACCGGGAGCCAGCTCCACAGCAACAGCCTGGGGGGCTCCCTGTCGCTTGTGGAAAAGCCGCTCCCTGCTCTCCTGTGCTTCCTGCCCATGCAAAGTGACAGCCAGCCAGCTCCAGCCACTGCCATGGGGCCAGCTAACTACCACTTTGCACAGGCGGGAGGCACTGAAGAGTGGGGAGAGGCACCCAGACTGGCAGAGGGGCTGCCAGACAGCTCCTGGGATCTCTGGCTGGCACTTTACATGGGTGCTCCCCTCTCTCCAGGGCTTCCTATCTGGGAGGTGCTGGGGAGAGATGGCCAGACTTGCTATCTGTCTGTCACTTTGTACCAATGGGAGGTGCTTCCCTCAGCAGCTTGGCGGGCAGGTGCACTCCCCAAACAGCTGATGCGGGCTCCCAGGCACACCCCCAGCAGCTGTTTAGCAGATGTGTGCGTGCACCAAACAGCCAATGGGGGGGACTGAGAGAAGCATCAGCTGTTTGGCATCAGCTCTTCCCGGGCCAGATCCTGCTGCACTGCAGTGGCCCAGGAGTCCTGTCCTGTATGAACAGTTCCTCAGGCTGCCCCAGGGCAGGCATGGAGGGATCTGTGCTGGCAGTCCTCACACCTGGGTTAAAGGCTGCATGTTTGAAAATCCCTTCCGCCAACCCCAGAAGTGGTGGCTGCAGTGGTTCGCCCCAGGGCGGGGAATTCCCTCGCCACCTTCACATCTGTTTTTACCCTAAGTAGCAATGGCTTCCCATAGTCGGGTGGGAGGAGAGCACATTCACTTTGATCCGCTTTGATTACAACAATTTTTTTACAAAAGCAAATTTGAAATAAATCAAACCAGGTAAAGTCAAACTTCAATCCAAACAAACACTTGAATTTGATTCCCAGATATGAAAACTGTACATTACACTACATCAGTCATGTTCAAATTAAGGGGGAAAGTGAGAAGGTTGTATCAGTCTCGACTGGTATAACGGTCTCCAAGGTTAAATCCATCTAGTTTGAGGCTTGTTCACTTGTGTACTTTTTTTTCCTTTTAGGTAGTTTCCTCCTAACTCACTTTAATCTTACCTGTGTTCACATTAGCTCAGTAGTCAAAATGGGGAAACAGGCTCCTATTCTGGCCTTTTTGGGTGTTCTTTTCTGAGGAATTACCTTCTCTGTGTAGTGCTCTGCTAACCCAGCAGCCGTAGAGCTAAAACGAGTACCCACAAAAATGGGCATACTCCACTGAAATTGCGGAACCCAAATTGTTTTGTGTGGATCAAGTACTAAATGGTGCTGTTTAGTGCCGACCAGTTATCAGAATTACCAGTCTTCTATTACCACTCTTCTGCTTTGAGTCATTTTACTATTTTTCTGTCCATATCTATTGCTCTATTCTGGAAAGATACTAAAATGGTAACTTGGTAAGTCAGAATTGGTCGGTAAAATGGAAAGTTGGTAATGGTAATACCCAGTATTTTGGGTAGTCGTGTACCTGTCTCAGTATTTGGGTACCAATCAGGTACCTAAGAGACTACCAAAAAATTCAGGTATTATCTGGGGGTACAAAATTTGCTACACCATGATCAGCTCTACAAGCACATCCTCTCTCACACAATGTCTCTGTTTTCACTAACTGCTTGTTATTCCATTTTCCCTTGCAAGTTCAAAAGCAAGGAAAATAGATCAGGGAAAGAACAGAGCTATTTAGCCCCTGTTTGTGGGAATGAGCTATTTCAGACTGGTAACTGCCCTGTTTCAAGTAGGCTCGTGAGAAACAAGCCCTTAGAAACAAGTGTCAGAGTCAGGGTTTAAGGATAATAGCAGAGAACAGCTATGGCTGCATGGAATTCCCTCCCTCCCTGAGCTGCATGAGAAGCAAAATGGGTGCTGCGGCCAATGCATTTTTGCACAGAATGAACCATTCTCTCTTCTGAGTTTGGCATAAGAATCTTGGTCAACCTCCGAGTTATAGGTGAGGTCTTTGTTTTTTTCTTACAGGTGAAGGAGGCTGGGTTCTGGTTTGGAACATTTCAGAATTGCTTCAATGCAAAAGAAGGGGATTCGCCCTCTACTTAAGGTTTGTCCATTGCTCTGTAATTTGTGTTGGACAAGTGCAACACATATCTTGGGATTATTCTTACAAAGAAACCCTTAATGTCCCTTCCATTCTACAGTTCTGTAACCATGGCAAAATAATCAAAGCTCATCGTATCCAAATCCCATCTCAAGGGTAGAGAATTGCAGTTCATTACACTAGGGCTGCATTTCTAAAGGCACATGGGTCAGCAAAGTTGTTAGCCTCAAGTGTGCTTAGGACTGCAGCTTAAATCATGTCCATGATGATCTTAACTAGAGCTCCCGAGACAAGCAAGAAACACAAGCCATAAACCAGGCTCCAAAACACTCCACTGAAGCCCACAGGGAAGAATGCTCCTGTTCTGGGGCATCCTTGTATGTACAGTTCAGCGGAATAACTCCCTCTATGTTATTAATTTATTCTTATTCTTATTATTTTATTATTATTATTAATTTTATTATAAGCATTTATATAGCGCAAGCAATGTACCTGGTGCTTTACAAAAAAATAAGATAGACACGGTCTCTGCCTGAGAGCTTATAATCTAAAGTAGTCCTCTGCTGTCCAGGCAAACCTCAGCTGTGTCCAAAGCATTTTTGCACGTAATGAACCATTTTCTCTTCGGAATTTGGTACAATTATCTTGGATAGCCCAAGTTACAGGTAAAGTCTTTTCTCTCCTTTCTCTTGCAAAACATCTCTGCCTCACTGACTTCTTGTTGTACCAGCTTCCCCTGCAAAGTTCCAAAGTAGGGAGAACTTTGGAGGAGGGGGAAGAGCTTGCGGGGCTTCAATGGGGGTACTAGTCTGAAGTAAGCAGTTTGTGGAGTGTGGCCTTAACTAGCTATCTCACCTTCCAACTCTGCAAACAAGTACCCCTAGCAATAGCAGCTCAGTCCAATATGGATGGGAAGTCAGGAATTCAATCAGGCATTCCAAGCATTCTCTAGTAAAGCAATCAGAGTAAAGCCTCAGTCGAGAAATGGAATACATATCCCAGATCTCCCCAGCTAGAAACAAAGAATTAGAAAGGCACCTCCCTGACACTCATCCACCCACTAAAACAGCTTTCAGTTGGAAGACTGAAGTGGAAAACGACAATAAGGGATTAAGAGTCACAATAAAACTACCTCCTTTAAATTTTCCACAAGTCTGAACTCAGCAAATGTATCATGCCTCCAGATACCTGCCAGTCAAATCAAACTGCTGCTATAAACCTTCGCATCCCTCTCCCTTGCTCCTTGCTTTGATTTATTTTGCTCCTTGCTGGTTTTTGATTTATTTATTTTGAGGGGAAATAGTGCATTCAGTCATCTATACTGTCAACTTCAGAAACATAAGTTCTTGAACCCTTATACTGTAGCTTTTCCTCTGTGTATAATGGTGTACTTTTTTGATGCTCTTCAAATTATATATATTTCCTGGGCCTATCTAACCCTCTAATTCCCCTTGATGTAATTTTTTTGGGTGGGGAAAGGAAGGCAGGACTTGCTCATCTTCAAATTCAGTGTCATCTCAAAAAAGGAAGAAGTCAAGCGTTCTGAATTCATTTCACCTTCCTATGTGATATATTTTTTGCACACAAGAAATGATCACTAAGAATGTACTGGGGTCAGTTAGATCCTTTCATGTTTCAATGGTCGAACTTGTCTGTCAATTTCTTAAAAACAGAAGCGATGGCCACTCAGCAGCAGCACGATTCGGGTAGCTACGGCAGACATGGTCCAGACCAGATCGGGGAACTGAACAGACATGCCCATGACCAGGGCGGGCAGGGAAGCATACCAAACATGCAGCTGTCTGGCCCTGCACTGCGCTCCACTCAGCCCACCATGACAGGCAGCTTGTTCGCCTGGGAACAGACATAATAGTCTGCTGTAAGCTGCTTTGGCTGGGTCGGTCAGGCCTTAGCCCGGGCTGTGACTTTGGAGGTTTCCCAAAGTCAGAGCCTGGGCTAGCTACTGACACAACCTGAGGCAATCACAGACCACCATCTGTGGCACCTACACATATGTACAGGTGAGGTCCGGGCTACAGCAGTCAGCTGTCACGTCTATTTTTAACCAAAGTTTTAGCCTCCAAATATATATAGGAACACTTTAGCAGTTAAATAAGTTTGAAGTTAAATTCATACAATGAAGGGCGTTTTCAATGTTATTTCCTCTGCTCAAGGCCGGCCTTACAAAAGGGTGACCTGAGGCAACTGCCCTGAGCCCGACTATTTTCTCTACTTCTGGTGCCCCAGCATTGGCCCCCATTTTCCCCAGGGCAAAGTGTGTGGTCCCATTCCCTCTCAATGAAGCCCCAAACACAACCACCACTAGGGCCTGCAGAGGGTGTCTGTCACAGGTTTTGGAGTCCACTACCCCACTTTCTCGGTTGGGTGACTCAATTTCCCTCACTTGCAGTCCACCTGAACCAGTTCTCTCTCTGGCTGATTCAGTCCTGCAAAGGGGATAATCCTGTCACCTCCAAAACTCCCAGAGACTTCCCGTTTACACACTATCTTTCTGGGTTCGCCAGTGCTTGAAAGCACATTATTGAGCCATGTCAGAGGTGAGTTGTGTCCCCAATGCTAGACAACAGACACTTCTTAGTAAATTAGAAAGTTTATTGATTACATAAGCAAAGATAGTTTGACACAGAGTGGCTAATAAAGTAAATAAAATAACGCATTCCTAATCCGTACTGGGTGAGTCCCTAGATAAATCTTACCCCACAAAAGTCCATTCAATTGAATTCCTTCTCAGCTTGATGTTGGAGAGCTGGGTTCCAATTTTATAGACTTTCCAAGAAAGTCTTTACTTCATAGTTCGCCTGGCACAGCCTTCCCTGGCTGCAAGATGTAGATGAAGCTCTTGGCTTCCAGAGATAGCAGGAACTCCTCCTTTGTCTTGTCTCTCAGTTTAAATAGTTTTCCAGAGTCCTTTGTTCAAGTTTCCCGCTCGGTGTGTGTCCGTGTCACGTCCACAGGAAAGGTACATTTGCAACTGAATGGCTTCTGTCTGGCTCTTTGCAGAGGTGTTAAGCTTTGAATACACATTCTTTTGTGTCTCTCCCTTGCATGAAGTGAGTTTCTAGTTCTTCGCTTTCCCATTACATGATTACATGAAGTAAGTTTCCAGTTCTCAGTTTTAACATTACATGCACGTTTAACCTTTAGCTTTGGGTATTTGCTAGACCTATAGTCCAGTATCTCTTTGTGACAGTTCCCTCCACCCCTTCCAGATCATGTGGAGTGGTCACGACAGTGTCCCATAACATGATTAGATTGGGGTGTCCCTGCGTGACAGTGCGTCAGCTACCACATTTTGTTTACCTTTTACGTGTTCAATTCTCATGTCAAATTCCTGCAAAAACAAGCCCTATCTCAGCAGTTTGGAGTTGAAGTCTTTATCATTATTGAGCCATGTCAGAGGTGAGTGGTCAGTGTGTACTGTGAATGTTCTACCAAAAAGGTAAGGTTTAAGTTTCTTGACAGCCCACACTATGGCCAGACACTCTTTTTCAATGGTTGCCAGATTTTTTTCCTGTGGGAGCAGTTTCTTGCTAAGGTATGCAATGGAATGGTCTATTCCATTCTCCCCTTTTTGTGTGAGGGTTGCTCCCAGGCAATTCCTTGTCATAATCTGGACTGATTAACACTGGTGCCTCAGACAGAGCCTTCTTAAGTTCGTCAAACGCGCTGTGACCATTGTGCCTTCTCTGGACATTGCTTCTTACATTTGTCCGTTAAGGGGGTCGTTATGGTACTGAACCGTGGGACATATCGGCGGAAGTAAGTAGTCATGCCTATGAACTCTGGATCTGTTTTTTGGTTGTGGGTGTAGGCCAGGAGCAAATAGCCTCTACTTTGTCTTTTTGAGGACTTAATTTGCCATTTCCCACCTTGTGCCCTAGGTATGTAACGGTACCCATAGCAACTTTACACTTTGATGGTTTTATTGTTAGTCCGACCTCCTGAATGCTGTGTAGTACCTGGCTTACGTGTGTCATGTGTGTGTCCCATGTTCCACTGTAAATCGCCAGGTCATCTATATAAGCCAAGGTAAAGCTGCGCATCCCCTCTAGGATGTGATCCATTAATCTCATGAATGTAGACCCCCTATTCTTTAACCCAAAAGGCATCACTGTGAATTCATATAGGCCCTTGTCTTTTATAAATGCTGTTTTGGGCCGGTCCCCTGGGTTCATTTTAATCTGCCAATAACCGTTGGTCATGTTTAGGGTAGTCAGGGTAGTCAGGTAGTTTGCCCCTGCTATCATTTCAATCGTGTCATCTGTTCTAGGCATGGGATAGGAGTCTGACACAGTTATGGCATTCAATTTATGATAATCAACACAGAACCTTATGGAGCCATCGGGTTTTGGAACTAAAACCACAGGGCTTGCCCCTGGACTCTTTGAGACCTGTATAACTCCCAGTTTCAACATGTCCTTGATCTCTTGGTGGATCTGTGTTTGAATCTTCCCATTTGTGCAAAAGGGTCTGGATTTGACTGGACCTTTGGTTCCTGTCTCAGTGGTGTGTACAATGATAAATGTTTCCCCAGGTTTGTTTGAAAAGATCTCTTTGTGCTCTTGCAGGAGTTGTATCATCTCATGCCTCTGGGAGGTGCTGAGGTCTGTGGAAATGCAAATTTCCCCCAGAGACTCAGCTCCCCGGCTCTCTTGCAGGAGGTTCGGCAATGGTTCATTACAGCCATCTATTTCCTCATCTCTCTCAGCCGCTGATGCTAAGCAAACCTGTGTTTCCTTATCGTGGTAATCTTTGATTCTGTTTACGTGAAATTCTTGTGCTGCTGCCCTGGAGTTGGGCTTGTTAACCCCATAAGTGACCTCATTTTCTTATCAATTATATGGTATGGGCCATCCCAAATGGCTTGCCCCCCAACCTTGTTCGTTGGTCTCATTACTAGCATGGTATCCCCTGGGTTATAAGTCTTTGGCTTTCTTGTCATATTTTATCTTTTGGGCTTCTTGGCTGCTGGTCAGGCTTTCCTGTGCCTCCTGTAACATGGAGCTCACTTTCTGTCTGAATTGCTGGACATATTTAGTTACAGGTTATCCTTCAATTTCCTCTGAGTTTTCCCAGGAGTCCCTTACTAGATCCAGGGGACCCTGTACATTCCTTCCGAACAGCAATTCAAACAGAGAGTATCCTGTGGATTCCTGGGGTACTTCCCTATATGCAAATAGGAAGTACGGTAACAGTTTATCCCAATTATTTGCTCTGTTGCTCATGAAGTTAGCTAGCATTTGCTTCAATAGCCCATTGAATCGTTCCACTAACCCATTTGTTTGGGGGTGATATGGAGCTGTCTTTATGTGCTTCACATCACATAACTTCCAGAGCTGTTGGAAGATATTGGAGAGGAAATTTGCCCCTCTATCTGTTATGACCTGTTTGGGAAAACCCACCCTACTGAAAATTTCCATTAATGCATCTGCTATACTAGCAGTGTCAATTCTCCTAAGCTTCAGGATATCTAGTGGTGTAATCTACCACCACTAGTAGGTTTGTTCTTTTCCAGAGCTGGAGGCTTTTCTCATGGGACCTACAATATCCATCCCCACCCTGTAAAAAGGCACTTCGATAATAGGGAGGGGGTGTAGGGGCACCTTTTTTGGGTCGTTCCCTTTCTTGTTCCTCTGACAAGAGTCACACGCCTGGCAGAATACTCTAACATCTCCTTCATGTCTGGCCAGTCAAAGTTTAACTGCAACCTTTGCAGCATTCTCTGAACTCCTAGGTGTCCAGCAAAGGGAAAGGAATGTGCCAGGTTAAGCAAGTCCTCTCTAAACTTTTTTGGCTCCACTAGTTTCTTGAGCTGATCCCCCCCCCTCCTCCCATCACTTCCCTGGGGTAGGATCTTATAAAGTAATCTGTGTTCCCATAAGTATTTTGCACCTTGTGATTCAGCTGGGGCTCCCTTATCAACTGATTCCCTGTAAAGTCACATCATTTGTCAGTTCTGCTCTGAAATCAGTTTGCGTTGCAGTCAAGTTTTTACTTGCGAATTCTAACCTTGGGTCTGTCTCTTGTTCATCCCCATATGGGTCAGAATTCCCCAGGTCCCCTTCTGGTTCTGTTCCGGTCACATCTTCTGGCTGGGCTTGTGATTCAGTTTGGGCCTGGGCCTGTTCCCCAGTGGGGTTCGGGGGTGAGGTGCAACCTGTTTGGGGCTCTCAGAGCCTTTCTGCCCCTCTCCCTCCCCTTCCGGGTTGCTCTCTGGCTCCCCATGTTCCTGGGACTGGGCTTTTTCTACCCTCCCATCCAACAACCTTTTGTTTATTGCATTCCCCACCAACAGCTTATGTTTTGTGGTTAGGGGGAGCATGGTCACCTTTGATTTGTCCCTTCACCCCCTCCCATTCCAACTCAACCTCAGCTGTGGGGTTTTTATCTTCCTGTCCCATGTAGTTAGTGATGTAGACCTTTTGGGGGGTGTAACACAATTTTGGGATCAAATCCTCTCTGACCATTACCATGTCTGCACCATTATCAATTC